>JBBPBX010001469.1:0-45170 GCA_038048925.1 Garcialebias charrua
TTTCAGTAATGAAAAGTGCGTTATAAATTGAATTAATTATTATTATTATTATAATATAAATAGAATTGTGAGGGTCCAGATTTAAATAAGGACAAAGGTGTTCAAAAATCCACCAAATAATTCAATTTAATAGTTCCAAAATTACCAGGACACGCTGGAGGGACTATGTTTCTCGGCTGGCCTGGGAATGCCTTGGGATTCCCCCAGAGGAGCTGCTCCAATTGGCTGGGGAGAGGGAAGTCTGGGCCTCCCTACTTAGGCTGCTACCCCCGCGACCCGACCCCGGATAAGCGGAAGAAAATGGATGGATGGATGGATGGATGATGAGCTCCACCTATACTTAAGGCTGCAGTCAAGTCCTACTCTTCGCTGGAGCATTGATGCCTACTCATGGTATTTATGCTTCTAGCCAGTTTGTGAGTACAGTACTTTGAGAGACACTTACCTTGTTTTTTGTTGTGTTTCCAGTCCTTGTTTCCATCTTGGTCCTGGGACCAGTTCTCTGCTCATTGTGTCTTGCCCTCCAACCACTTGCCTGCCTCATTTCGCCCTCTGGGATTCATCTCAAGGAACTAAGGATTTCTCTGTGACGTTCATCCTACTACTTCACCTGTGAGGAAAATAACAAACAAAACTAGATCAATCATCTTGAAAGAGCCTTCTGGTCAAGCCTTTCTGACAGTTTGTTTCATCTTCCAGGAAATCCAGAAGATCCCTGTACATATGTATATAGACTTGCACTGTAAATAATAAACACTGTTACTTTTGCACCTCTTCGTGTCGTTCTGGGTCTCATTACCAACTGGGTAAACCTTTGAAATCATAACACTATGACCACTTTATTGTTCTTTTTACATATTTTGTGCTAATTTCAGCTTACTTTTTTGTTGCTAGTTTTATATCTTTCAAAATATGAAACTTTATTAGCAAATATTTTCCCCTTTGTTCCCTTAAACATTATTCTCTTAAATCTGTTTTCTTTTTTATCTTGTTGAGATTTTAGCTACTGTTCTGCTACTTTTCTGCTACTTTTAACTAGCATTTTGATACTTTCAGCAAAAAAAATGCTACTTTAGCTAGTGTTTTGCTACTCATCAATATTTTCCTCTTTTTGCTGAAGCTTAGCAGTTTAAGCATCTGTCTTTTAGCTACTATGTCATGTGTTTGCCCCTCACAGCCAGCCATGTTCATGTTTGTTGTTAAAGAAACTGAAGTGACCTAAAATCTGATATCTGTCTCCTCCATATTAAGTTGGTCACCCACCAGACTGGTCTAAGGGTCTTTTCTTCCACTTTATGATAAAGAGGCTCTGGGTCCTGCAAGGACAATAACCTTCACATCAACGTGAAGAAGACAAAGGAGATGATTGTGGACTTCAGAAGGAACAAACAAACCCCACACACCCCACTGAACATAGGAGGATCTGCGGTGGAAGTGGTCTCCAGCTACAAGTACTTAGGTGTACGGTACACATGAACGATAACCTCAGCTGGAGCAACAACACCACCAGCCTGATCACGAAAGTTCATCAGAGACTCTACTTCCTCAGACGGCTGAGATGAGCTGGTCTGAGAAGTTCAGACCTCACCTCCTTCTACAGGTGTGCAGTGGAGAGAGCAAATAAATAGAATCAATCTACTGTATTTTTTTAGTACCAGAGTTCTCTTAAATATTCCTAATATTAAAGGTCCTGAGTTGACTCCTAATGCATCTTAGCATATATAACATTTCACCATATAAATGTACCTTAAATGTTTCAATGTTAATAAGCTAGTAACTTGCAAGAGACTTTGTTTTCATTCTCCAGATCAATACAGTGTTAAAAATAGTAAAACACCACAAGTGAAAATACTCACTTTTGGGATATGGGAAGTCACCTGCTGCATGATGAGGTTAAGCTGGTGAGCATAGCAGTGGACGTAGTGTGCATTTACATAGACATCTTGGATTTTCTTCTGTACACCACCTGTCTGTTACACAGGTGGTAGATTGGAAATAATCACTGCCGGTGTATAGAGATGAAGGTGTTGTGTGGATTTTTTTCTGTAAAGAAAGTACAGAAGGCACATTAATTATGTTTTTTTTTTAGCATTTTCCACATTGCTTGAGGTGCTTTGTGTACACATATGTAATCACATTTTAACTTTCTTAATACAACATAAATAATAATATCCAGGTTATTTCAATTGCATCCCATCCACAGTGATCTTTATAATATTAAAATTAAATTCAAATAATTATATAATCACTGTTTCATAACATGAAAAATTCAAACTATTTAATGCTTAAATCTTTCTGCTACTTGGTTTATTTAAGTTTAGAGTGTCTTTGAAACAACAGCACAACTTATAATGAAACTAAAGTTTAACTAAACTAAACTAAAACTAAAGTTTATTTATTCATTCAGATTTATTCATCAAACGAAACGAGACAAAAGTTAATACAGACACTCTGAGGAGTAAAACAGTTCATGAGCTGAAGATGGACAGACAGGAGTCGTCTTCAGACATTCGGGTTTATAACTAGCAACTTTTATAATGTTGTACATTTCACCACAGCGTTCATAAGCACAGCTAGTAGCTAGCTACTGTGTGACTGACCGCAACACACACACACACACACCACCACGTCACGCACACAGATGAGATCAGCTCAAACTTTGCTCATGTGCGCTTAGCGATTTATTAAAGTCACTAATTATTACTTGCTTACCTGTGTAGAAGGCACCATTAATAATTACTGCTGTTTCAACGTCGCTAGTTGCGTGTGATCAGCTCTGACTGTGTAAACAGAGAGGGTCCACCCTCAGCGAACCGGAAACACGCT
Organism: Garcialebias charrua; assembly: GCA_038048925.1. Taxonomy (NCBI): domain Eukaryota; kingdom Metazoa; phylum Chordata; class Actinopteri; order Cyprinodontiformes; family Rivulidae; genus Garcialebias; species Garcialebias charrua. Next base: position 2,827 of record JBBPBX010001469.1, read on the forward strand.
GGCGATCCGTAGCGATCACGAGACGAGTCCAGGCATCAGAGCGGCGAAAACTGCGCCCTGAAGAGTCCAATAATTTTGGACAGATGGGACATAAACTGTGCATGCGCTAGCACTAGTTATAATTAGATTAAATGGAAAAGCTGCCGGCGGCGCCCAGCGGGGAACCGGAAGTACTTCACAATCAGAAAACTTTTTTTGAAACAAACAACTCATCATTACTCATAAAATATTTATCCTACACAACTAAAAATATATATGCATACATTTCGAAATATTTTTATTTTATTATTTCATTTTTATAAAAAAAAAATTAAATCTTCAAATGGTGAAGAGCTGCAGTTCCAAGGAGGGTCGGCGCCCCTAGCGCCCTCTAGTGGTGGCCGCCCCTGCTCGACACTCAGACAATAATTCTAAGTGCCATCAATGCCGAACGGGACAAAGGAAAAAACAAAACAAAACAAAAAAAATTTGTTTTTTTTTTTAACTATGGGTGAATAGTAGTTTTTTACCTATAGTTTATTTTAGAGTCAGAGTCAGAGTCAGAGAGAATTTATTGTCATTTGCACCGCATGTAGTACATGTGTTGAAAACGAGATTATGTACACAGGGTCCCAGTTACATCCAACAACAAATGCAAGAGAAATACAATAATAACATCTAGGATTAACTAAGAGAGACATCACATCAGCTAGTAATACACTAAGCCCTAATGTAGTAGAAAAACATCATTATAAACAGCAGCACGAACATGAGCAGATGGTCACAGATGAACGCAGCAACAAGAAACAGATCAGTACAGTATCAGTATGATGTGACATTTTGCAGTGTTTATTCTTATTATTTATTTATTCATGAGTCTGACAGCCTCAGGGTAGAAGCTGTTTCTCAGTCTAGTGGTTCTACATTTGATGCTCCTCAACCTCCGTCCCGAGGGGAGTGGTGCAAAGAGTGAGTGTGCTGGGTGAGTGAGGTCTTTCATGATGCAGGTGGCTCTTTTTCTGCATCTGGAGGTGTAAATGTCTGTGATGGTGGGGAGACTGACTCCCACAGACTTCTGTGCAGCCTTCACCACTCTCTGCAGAGCTTTTCTCTCTGCAACTGTGCAGCCTCCATGCCACACGTTGATGCTGGAGCACAGGACGCTCTCCACTGCACACCTGTAGAACGAGGTGAGGACTGGGCTTCTCAGACCGGCTCGTCTCAGCCGTCTGAGGAAGTAGAGTCTCTGATGACCTTTCTTGATCAGGCTGGTGGTGTTATTGCTCCAGCTGAGGTTATCATTCAAGTGTACACCCAGGTATTTGTAGCTGGAGACCACCTCCACCGCAGATCCACCTATATACAGTGGGGTGTGGGTGTGTTTGTTCCTTCTGAAGTCCACAATCATCTCCTTCGTCTTCTTCACATTCATGTGAAGGTTGTTCTCTTTGCACCAGCTCTCCAGATGTTCCACCTCCTGTCTGTAGCTGGATTCATCATTATCTGTGATGCATCCCACCACAGCTGTATCATCTGCAAACTTAACAATATGACAGCCTGGATGTGTGGCTATACAATCATATGTGAGCAGAGTGAACAGAAGAGGGCTCAGCACACATCCCTGAGGAGAGCCAGTGCTGAGGGTGATGGTGGAGGAGGAGAAGTTGTGGATCTTCACGGACTGTGGTCTGTCTGTTAAGAAGTCTAAGACCCAGTTACAAATAGAGGGGCTTAGTCCAAGTGTGGATAGTTTGTCTATCAGAGTTTGGGGGATCATGGTGTTGAAGGCAGATGTGAAGTCCACAAAGAGCAGACGCACGTATGAGTCCTTCTGATCCAGGTGGGTGAGAGCAGTGTGGACCACGGAGGAGATGGCGTCCTCTGTTGATCGGTTCTCACGATATGCATATTGATGAGGGTCCTCGTTGATGTTGACGGCTGTCTTGATGTGGGACATGACCAGTTTCTCAAAACATTTAGCGACTATCGGGGTGAGGGCCACCGGTCTATAGTCATTCAGACCAGTCACTGTGGAGCTTTTTGGGACTGGGATGATGGTGGCGGTCTTCAGGCAGGTGGGAACTGACTCCAGTGCAAGTGAGGTGGTGAAGATGTCAGCCAGCACCTCACAGAGCTGGTCCGCACATTCCTTCAGAACTTTCCCTGGGATGTTGTCTGGACCCGTAGCTTTATGAGGGTTGATCCTTCTGAGACTGCCTCTCACTTCTGCTGCGGTCACTTTGAGGTGCTCCTCGTCTGGTGATGAGGTGAGTCTGGTGCTAGTTGGTCTGTTTGGATCATCAAAACGTGCATAAAACTTATTGAGGGCATCAGGCAGGGATGGGTCCCTGGGGCATTGTTTGCTTTTGCCCTTGTAGTCTGTTAAGCATTTGATGCCCTGCCACATGCTCCTTGGATCATGTGAGGTGAACTGTCCCTCGATCCTCTGTGCATACGCGGCTTTGGCCTTCTTTATGCCATCATCCAGTTCTCTCCTGCACTTTCTCAACTCCTCAGTGTCTTTAGACTTGAATGCAGTGTCCCTGGCTGCCAGCAGGGTGCGGACATCTTTATTTAGCCAGGGTTTTTGATTGGGGTAAAATTTAACACACTTTCTTATGGATACATTTTCAGCACATGTACTGATGTAACCCAGGACAGAGGAAGCATAAAGCTCCAGGTCAATTGAATTTCCATTCGTAGCTGCCTCTTTGAAGACAGACCAGTTTGTGTTTTCAAAGCAGTCCCTCAGCATGGGGGAACTATCTTGGCGCCACGATGTTATCACTCTTTGTTCTGGCATCGAACGTCTGAGTGGGGGGAGCTGTCTAGGGACCAATAGCAGGGAGCGATGGTCGGAAGCCCCGATCGGTGGGCGTGGCTTCGCCGTGTACGCCCCCTTCACATTCGTGTAGACCTGGTCTAATGTCTTATTTCCTCGTGTTTCTGTGAAAACGTGCTGATTGAAGGTTGGAAGGATGGCACGTAAATCCACGTGATTGAAGTCCCCGGAAACAATGAAAAACCCCTCAGGATATTTACACTGCAGCGAAGTGAGTAACTCATGAATTTCTTCCTGAGCGACTTTAGCATTAGCATCGGGTGCTATGTAAACATTGCTTATTATTATCGCTGAATAGTCGCGGGGGAGGTAATGTGGCCTACATCTTATTGTTAAAAGCTCCACAGCAGCTGAGCAGATCCTGCTGATAACGGCACAGTTCGTGCACCAGTCTTTGTTAACGTAAATACAGACACCCCCACCTCGCGTTTTCCCCGTAGTCTCGATGCTCCGGTCCGTTCTGAAAAATAGTTTATTATCCAACTCGTAAACAGAGTCAGGAGTGTCTTCATTGATCCATGTTTCCGTGAGACAAAGCACCGAACATCTCCTCATCTCCCCAGACGTTGTTACTCTCAGACGAAGCAGATCCATCTTGTTGTCGAGCGAACGCACGTTAGACAGAAATAAAGCCGGCATCGGGGGTTTACCGGTTTTAGCGTCTGCTCGTAGTCTCGTCATGATTCCTGCTCGACAGCCACGTTTTTTCCCTCGAGAGCACCTCTTTCTCTTCTTTCCTCCGCGCATCTGCTTCCAGAAAGATGATCTAAGCAGATCCAATCTTCCGAGTTCTGATTTGAGTTCGTTGCTGATTTCAGCTGTGCCTTGTGGTAAATCCGCTCCAATTCTCAACAGCTCAGTTCGGCTATAATTCACCCGCAAAAAACGCGCAGAGTCAGGTACAAAAACACTATTAAAACTACTAAAAACTGGGGATGTTCTGGAAGCCCATGAAGCTGCTACTGGTCTGAGCGCGGCCATCTTTTTTACTATACGGCCATCTAATCTACTATTTACTATAGGTAAATAGTAGATTTTACCTATAGTTTTTTATTGTCGGTAAACAGTAGTATTTAACTATAGTTTTATTTTACTATAAGTAAATAGTAGTTTTTATCTATAGTTTTTTAAAATGGGTAAATCGTAGTTTTTACATATACAGGTAGTCCCCGACTTACGACGGAGTTCCATTCTTATGTGTCGTCGTAACTCAAATTTTGACGTAACGCGAAACATACGTTCATACGTTCAAACTGCACCTTATAAGTACAGTACTGTATTTTACCAAGCACTTAGCCTATCCTAACAAAGTACCCTACATAATTATCAAAAAACACATACATTTTTTAACTATAGGTAAATATTAGTTTTACCTATACCGTAAAAACCGGACTATAATACGCAGTATTTTTGCTAATTTGAATGTCCAGCGTATTAAACATCGAAGAGTATTATTTATGGATTTTTTCCCATATTTTTAGACTCATTTTTCGCTCTGATTCTTCGTTTTTCATTTTTGGCGAAAATGGTGCAGTACCAGTTTCGGCCGCTATAGAGGCGCTGTAGGCAGCAGCCAGCAGAGGACTCAGAGAGTGAAGAGGAAGAGGGGCCACTTCCAGAAGTTTCTACTTGCTGTGTCCGAAAAAAGCCTCCTTTGGTCGGACTGACTCTGTCGCTGCCCGCTCCCTGCTGTGGATGTAGCTGCTATTAGCTGTGAGGTTCGCTGTTTTTGTTTGCAAGATACCACTCATAAACCACACCGCGGATTTTTAAATCCAGCTGATTTCACATTTGGTTCAGCTCAGGAGCCCGTCTGCTATAGTGAGGTAAGAAATATATTTTTAAGCGTTTATTTAGCTAAATTTAAAGAAACAAAGCGTCCGGTTTGACCCGCCTGGCGCCTGCATAAAAGTCAGCGAACTTTTTTTTAAAATCCAGCTGATTTGAACATTTCGTTAAACTCAGGAGTACGTCTACTATTAAGTCAGCTCAGAAATATATTTTTTAAGCGTTTATTTAGCTAAATTTAAAGAAAGAAAGCGTCCGGTTTGACCCGCCTGGCGCCTGCCTAAAATTCAGCGAACTTTTTTTTTTAAATCCAGCTGATTTGAACATTTCGTTAAGCTCAGGAGCCCGTCTGCTATGAAGTCAGCTAAGAAATATATTTTTTCTCGCAAAGAAATAATTGTTTTACCGTGTTTCCTTGTGAAGATCTTCGTACTCGCTTGCTTCTGTCGCCGCCATCTTGATTAGGGCAAATGAGGCGCTGACGCGTCGCGTGGTGATGACGCGTATTAAACACCGAGGCGTATTGTGTACGTTTTTTTTCTTGATTATTGTTAATAATTGGACAAAGCGGATTAAACACCGGAGCGTATTTTCCTCCGGCGAATACGGTAGTTTTTTTTTACTATAGTTTAATAGTAGTTTTGACCTCAATTTTTTTTTTACTAAAGGTAAATAGTAAGTTTTACCTGTATTTTTTTAATATAGGTAAATAGTAGTTTCCTTTCAGTCATGTCTCTCGGTGCAACATATGCTATGGGAATTGCGCCCCCGCGCGATTACCTGAAGGAATACATTCACGCCTTTACGGCAGGGGCGTCAGCGTTACGCCAGAGGCCCCACCCTCTGGGTACTTAAACCGCTGAGGCCTATTCATCAATCTCTTATTGCCCTTCACCTCGCTTAAATCTGAACTCTCTCTCTTCGTGGGACTTCTCTGCTGCTTCATCGCTCGATCAGAGGTGAGCTTGCTCCCTACACAGAGCACACAGAGAATTATTCCTGCGTACTGCTGGGCTAGCGAAAGCTAGTCCGGCACATTTTTCCTTAACCCTGAAGTTTTTTCTTCTCCTCTTTCTGCAGACTGCTTCGCTCGACGGCGCTAACTGCGTCAGACCGCTACCTTTGCTAATTCGTAGCAGGCTAGCCAGCGAAAGCGACGCGACGGAGGAGACGTCTCAAATAAAGAGAAAAAAGATCTTGGAAGGACTAGCTCATCTTATCTCGGACATGCCTCTGGAGAAAGGAAAGCGAAAGACAAGACTTCCAAAAAAGACCAGCAAAGCGGCAAGCCCACCCTCGCGCGCCTGCCCCAACGAATGCGGTTTTTCCCTCTCAGCGACGGACATCCACAAGGCCTGTCCCGTCTGCTTGGGGATGCTGCACGCGAACATGGCGCTGGACGCACCCGAGTCTTGCCCACACTGCAACCAGATACTGGAGGCGGTGAGGAAGCACCGGGCGGACTTCGTCGCCAAGGCCATGGGGGCTCCTGCGGCGCCAGCAGACCCTGACACTACTGAGCCTCTGACTCCCACGCCAGAGCTCGAGAGCATGGCTTTGGACGACAGCACCCGAGTCGAATGAGGCGACAGCCCAGATGTGCTGCCCCCCATGGTGGACTTAACAGTCGAATTTGACATGCGAGGCATGATGAACGAGGACGAGATCTCGATTTCAGCCTCAGATGAAATTTCTACGGACGACGCCAACGTCGGATACGGAGAACAGGGAGAAGACCTCTCCCGCACCCTGGTGCCTGTGCTCCCAGAGACTGACTTTTCCATCTCTGCTCTGTTCGACTTGTGTCTCAGAGCAACGGACGCACTGCAGATCCCATGGCCGGAGCCTCCACCCCGTCAACAAGTCACGAGGTTGGCAGGAAATTATTTTTACTCAAAGCAGCAGGCTGCCACGAGGCAAAGGATGCCCGTCTTTCCGGACTTCCTCACAGGACTGACTCGCACCTGGTCTCAGCCCAGAGCTCCCATGCTACTGCCGCTCTCGTAGTTTCTCGACGTGGACGGGATGGATGAAGTAGGAGTAGCCAACGTGCCTCAAATCGAGGACACGCTGGCGTCTCATCTGGCTCCCAAGTAATCCGGGACAAAACCAACTCTCCCCAGCAAGGCCTGTCGAGCCTCGGCTTCTCTGCTCGAGAAATGCTACAGGGCTCAGGGTCTCGTGGCACGCGCAATGAACGCGTCCGCAATGATGCAAGCCTACCTGGCTGAAAAACTACAGGAGCTCCAGGTAACGACAGACAAGCAAGCTGCCATGAAGCTGCTGGGTGAAGCCCGCAGGGCAACAGACTTTGTACTCTGCATGATGGGACAGCAGTTGTTGCACAAGGCAGAGGAATGGCTGAGGTGGTCATCGCAATATGCCATCTGTGGATGACCTTAACTGACCTCCCGGAGGGACAGAAAGTTCCTTTTCTCCACCATTCGATAGAACCGACGGGACTTTTTGGGAAAGCGCTGGATCGAATTCAGACCAGGCTGGACCAGAGGCGCAAACAGGCTGAAGCTCTCCGAGTGGGCATCCCCAGGAGAACCTTCGCCCCCCCCAAGGAGTCAGCTGGGAGCAGAGCACCGCAGCCTCGACACCATTCAGCCACACGTGCCCCACCGCAAAAGCGGCCGGCGTACGAGGTCGAGCACCGGCAGAGACCACCGCCGGGCCCACCTCGGACCGAACACGCCTGGAGTAAGAACAGATTTGTTCCCCGCCAGGTGGACTGGTACAGAACCTCCTCGGCGAATCGGGACACCAAACAGAAGCGTGCCTGATGAACCAGGACTGTTTCTTAACTTTACACGATCACCCGTCCACGCGGTACGGGAAATGATCTTTTCACACCCTGTTTGTAGCACGGTACAAAAAGCTAGTGACTTTGTTTTAGACACAAATCATGTTCTTTCTGCTGTGAGTGACATAAAGTACAATATGTCATTACACATAAGCACGAATAAAGCTAAAAAAACAGCTCTTCTCTGTTTTCTTGACTAAAAAAACAAACAAACAACAACAACAAACACAATAACATCAGCAGAACGGGTCCCTCTGTCCTGCCAGCCAACATAAAGGGAGAGGGCTATCTCCCCCGCCTCCCTCATGGCTCACGGGGTGTTAGCCTAATCAATAAACCCCAGCAGGGTGTCTCGGTTCTGTCTGCAACAGACAGGCCCAGAGGCGTCTGCAAACAGGCCCGACACTCATCACAGAGACAGGTGAGGGGGGTCACGTGCTCTAGCCCCTGCTCCATTGTAAACCACGGGGCGGACAATACACAAACCAAACAAACCCGTGACACGTCCGTGCTCCAGGGGTGCGCGCCGACAGAATCTGACGACCCACCTACCTGGCAACCTATTCAACGGTTCCCAGTAAGGGACGGGGGGGCCACGGCAGAAGCCCGCAGGCTAACACCAGCTTCACACGTTCACAAAGGCAGTTGTGATGAAACTGCAGTGTGTGTAAACAAGCCAGGGCTGAATCAGACTCCTCTTCCTTTTAATCGAAGAGGACTGAGCTCTCTGTCACCAACCAATATAAAGTCTGCTCAGCACAAAGAATCATCTCCACATTCTCATGCTGAAGCTACCCCCTTATCCGTGGTGGACGACACGCAATGCTCAAGCAGTGATCTTGCAGCACGTGGCCACGCTCAATGTGCTGACTCAGTTCTGCTCTTAAACGACGTACCCCCACCGGGTGAAACACAGCCCACCGGTGGTTTGTCAGGCTCCAGGACCCTTTTAAGGCCGTAGACCAGTAAACCAGGCCCAACCAGGAAACGGGCTGGGGCCAGGAGATCTGCTCGTTTACAAAACTTACAACCCCTCCGATCCACGACCCCCAACCAAAAGAGGAAAAACAGACATTCTGTCCCGCTTTTGTCTAATAATGACAACAGATTGCCTCTGTCCCCAGACACTCTTGATCAGAGCAGTAGGGCAGTACATCTGCAGGAAGGTCCTCTCCCTAACGTGGCTGACCTTCAAGGGACCACAGGAATTAGGGCCCTTGAGGGAGAGCTGGTTCTATCACCTGCTCCTCTACAGGGACCCTCCACGTCAACAGAAGGGACAGTCTCGCCACTTAGGCTGAGTGCCATGGCAAATTTCAGTTTGGTGGCGGAAAGGGACAAGCTTGTGGCCTCAGGCCTGCCCAAGAATGTGGTAAATACCATTCAAAATGCACGAGCTGGGTCAACTTAGTCTCTTTATGCCTGGAAATGGCGTATTTTTGAAGCCTAGTGCACAGAAAAAATATTATTTCTTATTCATGTGACCTGGCTCAGCTCCTCACCTTTCTTCAGGACTTGCTGGAGAAAGGTCATTCTTTTTCAACAATTAAAGTGTTCCTATCAGTAATTTCGGCCTGTCACGAAGGCTGGGGGAGCAGGACGCCTGACGCGCATAGAATAGATAGAATAGAATAGAATATGTCTTTATTGGCATCGTCATTGCACCGAGGCACAAAACATTGCAATTGGCGCACGCACCGTCCTTGAGAGGGGACATGCGTACGGAAGCAGCAGCAGAAATTAATCTGCGCCGCCAAACAATCAGATATGGAAAAAAAGGAAGGTTACAATAGGATAAAAAGTCAAAGTCAAAGTCAACTTTATTGTCAAAACTGCAATATGTACAGGACATACACAGGATTGAAATTGCATTCCTCTCTGTCCCTCGGTGTAAGAGTAAACATTTAAACACTAAAACATTTAATAAACATAAGCATACAATTAAATAATAAAAGTGTAATACTGTCCGGAGTTTTTGCATAGTAGTTTTTGCATAGTAGTTTTTGCATAGTAGTAGTATGAAAGTATGAAAAGTTACACCAACACTAAAACACTAAACATTTAATAAACATAAGCATAAAATGAAATAACAAAAGTGTAATACTGTCCTGAGTTTTTTGCATAGTAGTATAAAAGTGTAAAAAGTATATCTATAAAATAAAATGAAAGTTCTGGCATTGACATTTGTAATAGAGTGACAAAGCAGCATATGAAGTTTATGTACACAGTATATGTATGAGGTAGTTGATATTGGTATAGAGGTACAGTGGCATATGTAATAAGGCTAGTAAAAAAAAAATATATCAGTAGTAGTGTAGATATAAAAAGTAGTGTAAATGTAAACAGTAGTAATAAATGTAAACAGTAGTAATGAATGTAAACAGTAGTAATAAATGTAAACAGTGAATGTAAACAGTAGTATGACTATAGGCAGTAATGTAATACAAACATTAGTGCAAATATAAGAAGTAGTGCAAACTGAATGAGCACATGACCGTGAGTTGAGTGAATAACCCGTTTTGATGACACAGAGTCCAGTGTTAAAGTCTTTGTGTTGTGTGGTAATGTGTGAAAGTTTTTGTGTTAATGCAGTACAAGTGGGAGGGAGGGCAGAGCAGGCAGAGAGTTAAGCATCCTGACTGCCTGATGAACAGAGCTGTCATTTAGTCTGCTGGTTCGAGCCTGGAGACTCCTCAGTCTCCTCCCTGATGGCAGCAGGCTGAAGCAGCTGTGTAGTGGGTGTGTGGGATCACCTGCCATGCAGAGGGCTTTCCGAGTGAGGCGGTTGCTGTGTAAGTCCTGTAGTGAGGGGAAGGAGGTGCCGACAATCTTCTCAGCTGCTCTCACGATGCGCTGGAGGCTCTTGCGGCAGGATGCAGTACATGCACCAAACCACACCGTGATGCAGCTGGTCAGGACACTTTCTATGGCACCCCTGTAGAAGGTGCACATGATGGGGGTTGGAGCTCCAGCCCTTTTCAGCTTGCGGAGAAAGTAGAGGCGCTGGTGAGCCTTCTTGGCCAGTGATGCAGTGTTCCTGCTCCAGGACAGGTCCTCTGAGACGTGCACTCCCAGGAACTTGGTGCTGTCCACTCTCTCCACTGTGGTGCTGTTGATGGTCAGAGGGGCATGTTGGGCATCCCTCTTCCTGAAGTCCACAACAATCTCCTTTGTCTTCTCCACGTTGAGAGTGAGATTGTTGTGTCCGCACCACAAGGCCAGGCGGCTCACCTCGTTCCTGTAGTCCGTCTCATCGTTGTTGCTGATGAGACCCACCACTGTTGTGTCGTCCGCAAACTTGATGAAGTGGTTGGAGCTGTATGATGGTGTGCAGTCGTGTGTTAGCAGGGTGAATAGAAGGGGGCTCAGCACACATCCTTGTGGGGCTCCTGTATTCAATGTGATGGTGCTGGATGTGTTATTCCCGACCCGTACTGCCTGTGGTCTCCCGGTCAGGAAGTCTAGCAGCCAGTTACACATTGAGGTGTTCAGCCCCAGACTGTCCAGTTTAAGGATGAGCTGTTGGGGGATGATGGTGTTGAATGCCGAGTTGAAGTCGATGAACAGCATTCTGACATAGGAGTTTTTCGTGTCCAGATGTGTGAGAGCTATGTGGAAGGCAGAGGAGAGGGCATCGTCGGTTGAGCGATTAGGCCAATATGCAAATTGGAAGGGATCCAGGGAAGCAGGGAGGACAGATGTGAGGCTTTTCATGACTAGCCGTTCGAAGCACTCTATCAGGATGGGGGTGAGTGCTACTGGACGATAGTCATTGAGGCAGGAGGGCGTTGCCTTCTTTGGGACAGGGATGATGGTGGTGGCTTTGAAACAGGTGGGGACGATGGCCTGACTCAGTGAGATGTTGAAGATGTCCGTGAAGACCCCTGCGAGTTCTCTTGCACAGTCCTTCAGTGGTATTCAAAAAAGATTCTATCACATTTTGTCTTAGGACATTCTATGATACAGTCTAAAAACTCTACCAGCTCAAGCACAGATAAGACAAATCACATGTTGCATTTTGGTGGTGGAGCAATGAGATAAGTCTGTGAACAATCGTCCAGATAAAACACAGTCTGCAGATGGACTCAGCCGGCTTTCATCTGAAAGCACACAGAGAGCTCTCGGGGGAGGGGAGGGGGAGTTCCTCCAGTAGCTCAGACTCCAGGAGAGATTTGCAGTCAGCCTTTGTTCAATGTTACTTGGGGTGTCCCGATTAGATTAGTTGATTTATTTATTCTTCAGGGCAGGCTACAGTGTACTCTTACTGTTATGCTAAATCCTCACCAAACGCTTTTCGCGCAGCCGAAGCAGCCACTTTACATTGAAAGTCTATGTGGCTGCGCATCTTGGAGCAACGGGGCGTGACGCGGCGCGTCTTCAGCATTTCAAGCAGCGTAGCAACACCCGGCAGTCCCTTTTCACGCATGCGTGCAGCCGAGCAGCAGGAAGCCAGAATATTCTTGCTTCTGCTGCTCGTAGCGTCGCAGCAACCACTCGGGAGAGACTCTGCTATTGTGATGACGCAACGACGACGGGACTTTCTGTGGACGAAAACAGCCTCCGGTAGGAAAACCTGGCATTTTTAAAGTTGCTGCTGTCCACTCAAGCGTACATCACCCCAAACATAAAAAAAAAAAAAAAAAACGTTTTAATCTCAACAAAGACTTTTGGAGTTGCAGTTCGGCTCGTAGAAAACCCACTCAAGTGTTAACGAGGCTCACGTACAGCTGATTTTATCTGCCCAGTGTACATAAAAACAACACAGATCTGACCGGGAAGGGAGCCACACGCTCCTCCCACTGCGCGTCTGCAGACATGTTCGGTGGGGACAGACATCTGTTGACAAGCAGCAAACACAGAGCATTGGGAGCATTTTGATGCGTTTGGTGAGGATGAGGCATTAGCCTTGAGTCCAGGTGCTGTCTGAAGTCCAATTCGTCCAAATTATGTGAGCTTTCATTCAACCCGAGCTACGGGTCCCCGTCTCCCCCCTGGTGTAGCCCGCTCTGCTGTAAACGAGTCCCAAACCGCACCGCAGGTCTGCGGTCCTCCACGACCGTTCCCATCGTGCGATTAAGCTCGAACAACAGCTGGTTCATTGAGGTCACAGCTCGGATCAAAGACTCGTTCTGAGCAGGAAGTTTCGACAGCGCATTGATCGCCGTGGAAGTCTTCCTTAGTTTCCAGTAGCAGAAGCCCCCGTACAAGCCAAAGAGCAGCGCACCTGCTACCATAAATCCAATTATATACAGATCTTCCACGTCCTTGACCGAAAGAACGGTCAAACACATCATTTTCCACTCTCCCCACGAATCCATGATGTACTCGGCCGCATGCGTGTCGAGGGGACACGCTGGTTCTCCTGGTCCGGAGCGCTTTGTGGAAAAAAAATTATCGATAGAGGAGACAACCCACGCAATTAAATCCATGTTCCAAATTGCTTCGAGTGAGCACTGAAGAGTTGCAGACAAGACAAAAGAGCAAAAGCAGGGAGGAGGAAAACTGAGCATGCATCCGCTCATAATAAGATTTATGAAGGGCGTGCTGAGAAAGAGACCCCCCAGCAGGATCTTGACCCCGGGATGGGATCTTAGTCTGGTCCCCCATTCGAACCACTGAGCGACATTAAGATAGATTTATTATCTTATAAGACCGCTCTTCTCCTGGCTCTTTGCTCGGCGAAATGTGTGAGTGACCTCCATGCCTTGTCCGTACACACAATGTGTACCAGGTTCGCCCCTGACGGGTCATAGGTCACCCTAAGGCCTAATCTCGCATATATCCCCAAGGTCTTGACTCTAAACCACAGAAGTCTGGACTTTGATCTCTCTTCTTTTCCACCTGCTCCTGTCCTCACTCAAGAACAGGAAATGCTGAAGTCTCTCTGCTCCGTGAGAGCTTTAAGCACTTACATGCAGAGAACAGCCAAATGGAGAAAAACAAATCAACTGTTTGTGTGCTTTGCAGCACCTGCTACCGGAAAGGCCCTATCAAAGCAGCGCCTCTCACACTGGGTGAATGAGGCAATAAAAAGGGCGTACAGTAGCAAAGGTCAACAGGTGCCCTCTGGAGTGCGCGTTCACTCTACTCGGGGCTTGGCCACCTCGTGGTCACTGTTAAAGGGTGTACCAGTTATAGACATTTGTGCTGCTGCGAACTGTAGCTCATTAAACACTTTTGCAAAGCATTACAGTTTGGATGTTACTGCGTGTGATGTCACTCAGGCTGTCCTTTCTAACACACAGTAGAAAGCAGCCTTGAGATGCCTGCTGAATAGAGGCAGACGTTCACACTAGCATGCATTTTACTGAGCATTTCAAGGGCGTGAATGAATTACGTTCCCATAGCATATGTTGCACCGAGAGACATGACTGAAAGGGAACTGAAAGTTATGCACCATAACTCATGTTCCCTGAAGGAAGGGAACAAGGTGCAACATACTTGGCCCTTTTCAATGCTGAAAGCTCGGTGAAGTGCATCTTGGAGATTGATGAATGGGCGTCAGCGGCTTAAGTACCCAGAGGGCGGGGCCTCTGGCGCGACGCTGACGCCCCTGCCGTAAAGGCGTGAATGTATTCCTTCAGGTAATCGCGCTGGGGCGCAATTCCTATAGCATATGTTGCACCTCGTTCCCTTCCTTCAGGGAACATGAGTTATGGTGCATAACTTTCAGTTTTTAACTATAGTTTTTTTAGTAAATATTATTTTTTACCTGTAGTTTTTTTTAACTATAAGTAAATAGTAGTTTTTTACTTAAAGTTTTTAGATAAAAACTAGTTTTACCTATAGTTTTTTACCATAGGTAAATAGTAGCTTTTACCTATAGTTTTTTTTTATACTATAGGTAAATAGTAGTTTTTAACCAATAGTTTTTTTACTATGGGTTAATAGTCATTTTTACCTATATATTTTTTTACTATAGGTAAGTACCGGTAGTAGTTTTTACCTATAGCATTTTATCTTGTAGCTATTTTAGTTCTTAAGTAGATTTCTGTTAATTTTAACTATTGTTTTGCTCATTTGAGCATCAGTTCTGTTAGTTCCCTTGTCAGTCAGTGCACTCGGTGCAACACAATTGCTATGGGAATTGCGCCGCCGCACGGTTCACCTGAAGTAATACACTCACGCCTTTACGGCAGGTGGGTGTCAGCGTCACCACAGAGGCCCCGCCCTCTTGGTATAAAATTGGATGACGCCAAGCCTACTTTCTCTTTTGCCCTTCACCTTGCTTACACCTAAACTTCATGGGAATCTCTGTAGCTACATCGCTCGACCGGAGGTGAGCTCGCTCCCTACACAGAGCGTACAGAGAAATTTCTTGCGTGTTGCTAAGCTAGCGAAAGCTAGTCCAGCGTCTTTTATTTAACCTCGAGGTTTTTTCTTCTCTCTTCGCAGCTGCTTCGCTCAACAATGCTAACTGCGTCACACCGCTACCCTGCTAACGAGTTAGCGGGCTAGCCAACGAACGCGATACAACAAAGAAGACGTCTCCGGACCACGTTAGCACTGCTAACAAGTTCGACTCTTCTCAGCCATGGCTCCAGAGAAGGGAAAGCGAAAACCAAGAAATTCTAAGAAGACCAACAGGCCAGCGAGCCCCAGATCCCGGGCCTGCCCCAGCGGCTGCGGCTACTCCCTTTCGGCAATGGACACCCACGAGGCCTGTCCCGTCTGCCTGGGGATGTTGCACGCTAAGATAGAGCTGGAATCCCCCGAGTCCTGCCTCACTGCAGCCAGATACCTGAAGCTGTGAGGAAGTGTCGAGTGGACATCGTGGTCAAGGCCATGGGTGGCTCCGCGGCGGCACAAGACCCAGATCTCACAGAGGCACTCACTCCCACATGGAGCTCGAGGCCGTAGACCTGGAGGACAATGGACAAGCTGACTGGGGGGACAGTATGGACATGGCGGCCCCCGTCGGGGACTCCACCGTCGAGTTTGACACGAGAAGCCTGTTACGAGCAGACAAGCTCTCGCTAACAGCCTCAGGTGATATTTCAGACGACGAAGCTGAGAACGAGGACGAAGGGGAAGAAGAAGACTTCTCCCAGAACCCGACGTCAACTCAGCCAGAGACGGATATCTCAATCCCCGCTTTGTTCGACTTGTGTCGCAGGCGGCGGACACGCTACGGATCGGCTGGCCAGAACCCCCACCTCGCCAACAGGTAATGAGGTTGGCGGATAATTATTTCTTTGTCAAACAGCAGTTGGCCACGAGGCACAGGATGCCGATTTTTCCGGATATCCTGACGGAGCTCACTCGCACTTGGGCTGAACCTAGGGCTCCCATACTGTTGCCACTCTTCCAGTTCCTCGACGTCGCCAGAAGGGAGGCAGCAGGAATCGTCAACGTCCCACAGATGGAGGACACCCTGGCGGATCACCTGGCCCCCAGGACGTCGGGCACAAAGCCGGCTTTGACAAGCAAGGCCTGCCACGCCTCGGCCTCCCAGCTCAAAAAGTGTTACCGAGCCCAGGACCTCGCGGTCCGCGCCATGAATACCTCGGCCATGATGCAAGCCTACTTGGCAGAGAAGCTCCAGGTGCTCCAGGTAATGACAAACAAACAGGTTGCGACAGACATCCTGGAGGAAGCCCGCAAGGCGACTGACTTTGTCCTGCGAATGATGGGGACCGCAGCCATCGCTCAGGGGAGATGCATGGCTGAAGTGGTCATCGCCCAGCGCCACCTGTGGCTGACTTTGACGGACCTGCCGGAGAACCACCAATTCCCGTTCCTCCACCACCCAATCAAGCCGACGAGACTCTTCAGGAGGGCTCTGGAGCATATCCAGAGCAGGTTGGAGCAAAGACGAAAACAGGCCGAGGCCCTGCGCGAGGGGATGCCAAGAAAAACTTTTGCACCTCCCAGAGACACCAGTGGGAGCAGACCCGTGCAGCCTCGACACCGCTCAGCCACACGCCATCCCCCACAAAAAAGACCAGCTTACGATGGGAAGCAGCGGCAGAGACCCGCAGCAGGGCCATCTCAGGCTGGCCAGTCCTGAACCAGGAACAGGTTTGTTCCTCGCCAAGCGGTTCTGACGAGAACTTCCTCGACGAACCAAGACAGAAGGCAGAAGTTGGCCTGACGAAGTGGGACCACTTCACAGTTTTACGGGTTCGCCCGCCCATGTGGTACGGGAACCAAGACTTTTAAACCCAGACTTTATTTGTAAAAAGCTACAAAAAGCTGGTGACATTCGTGTGTGCACAAAACAAACTGATAATGCTATGTGTGTAAATAAGACGTATTTTTGTCTTTCAAAACACGAAAATAAAGTACCAAAAGCACAAACTGCCCTGGTTCTTGACTCAAAAAACAAACAAACAAACAAAAAACAAAAATGCAGTACCATTTTTATGAAAACAGTCATGATGAAGGGAGAGGGCAATCATCCCTCCTCCCTCGTGAAACACAAGGTGTCAGATCAGTCAATGGGCCACAGCGGGACGCCTGGAGTTTGTCTGGAGCAGACTGACTTCACGGCGATCACTAGTGGACAAGTCAGCTCGCCCCGGGCCGACCAGGGGGGGGGGTAACTGTTCCTCCTCACGCACCTACGATGCACAGACAACCCACAATAAACATGTCTCACAGGCTCAGCGCGTACGCGCAGACCTGGAGGGCGTGTGCCCCAAACATGTGGGTCATGTTGACAGTGTGTCAAGGCCTCCGGTTGCAGTTCCACAAGAGGCCGCCCCCGTACACGGGGGTGCTGCTGTCAAACATAAACCCAGACCGTGCACACGTCTTAAGAGAGGAGATATCAACAATGCTGCAAAAAGGAATGATAAATGTTGTTCCAACACACAATATTCACACCGGCCACTATAGCAAATATTTCCTCTCGTCCAAACGAGACCAGAGCTTGAGGGATCTGGATCTCAGAACGCTGAACAGGAGAAAAACGACTTACAAATTCAAAATGCTCACTCTGAGACAGGTGATTCAGTCTGTGAGACTAGGAGATCACATATGCACAGTGGATTTGAAAGATGCTTTTTTCCACGTGAGCATTTGGAGGAAGCACAGAAAATATCTTCGCTTTGCATTCGAAGGAAAAGCTTACGAATTCCTGGCTTTATCTTTCGGATTAAAAACTACACCACGCACATTTACAAAATGTCTGGACGCAGCCTTGACCCCACTCAGGGGTCAAGTGGTCAGAATTATGAATTATCTGGACGATCTGTTGATTCTGGCCTAGAGCAGAACCCAAGCCCAGCTGCACTCGCAGATGGTGATAGCTCACCTGGAGGCTCTGGGTTTCGTCATAAATCTGCAGAAAAGCGATTTGACTCCATCAAGGAGTTCCATATTTGTGGGTGTACAGGTCAACACCATTCTGTACAGAGCACAGCTTTCAGAGGCACGGATCTCATCCATCCGCCTCTGCCTGGCACGCTTTCAGCTGGGTCAGAGAGTGTCCCTCAAACTCTACCAATGCCTGCTGGGTCTTCTGGCAGCAGCCATTCCCTGCGTGCCTCAGGCATTATTAAAAATGCGCGTTCTGCAGATATGGCTGAACAAACAGATGCATCCTGCCTCCCTCAGGCGGACAGGGAAGAAACTGATCAGCCCAGAGTGTGTGACAACCTTGGAACCTTGGAGGGTCTCTTCAGTGTTCACGACAGGCGTCCCACTGGGACGAGTACTGTCTCGTGTGGTGATCACCACAGACGCTTCAAAGAGAGGTTGGGGAGCATATTGCAGGAACCAGAATGGCCAAGGGGTCTGGAAACAACAGGAAGCAAGGCTCCACATCAACTTCCTGGAATTAAAAGCTGTCTTTCTGCCCATGAAGCACTTCTACAAGAAGGGGCTGATTACAAAGCAACACGTGTTGATATAATCAGACAATCGCACAACGGTGTCTTTTATCAACAGAGAATGGGGGACAAGGTCCCGACCCCTCCTCAGCCTGACACACAAGCTGCTCTTGTGTGTAGCCCCCGAATATTGTCACTAAGAGCGACACACATCCCGGGAGAGCTAAACCACGGGACAGATGCCCTCTCCAGAGGGCCCCTCCTCTCCTTAGAGTGGAGACTGAACCCGCGTATCGTGGACCAGGTCTGGGTACGATACAAGCGGGCATCCGTCGATCTGTTCGCCTGCAAAACCAGTACGCATTGCGTCCTGTACTTCTAACTGAAGGAAACAGATGCTCCATTGGGAACAGATGCCCTGGCTCACAATTGACCAGCAGGGGTGCTATATTATACGTTTCTCTCCGTCCCTCTGATTCAGGCGATACTGGAACGTGTACGCAGGGGAGCTCTCTCCCTGATACTCATAGCTCCCAGATGGCCACAGAAACCGTGGTTCCCAGAAATGATCTCAATGTTGTCAGGGACACCATGGCAGCTGCCCCCCCCCCACAGGGACCTGCTGACCCAGGTCCACGGGTAGCTCCTTCACCCATGTCCAGATATGTGGCAACTCTCAGCCTGGCCGCTGAGAGGAACCGGCTGATGGCCTCCGGCCTCCCCGGTAATGTTATAAACACGATACAGGGAGCTAGAGCCCAGTCAACTCAGACTCTCTATGCTCGCAAATGGCGTGTTTTTGAGGCCTGGTGTCTAGAAAGGAATATTATCTCATATTCATGTGATCTGGTCCAGTTCCTCACCTTTCTACAAGACCTGCTGGAAAAAGGCAGCTCATTTTCCACTATTAAAGTCTTTTTGTCAGCCATCTCGGCGTGCCACGAAGGCTGGGGAAATAAAACTCCCGGCGCACACCCCCTCATGATACGTTTCATGAAGGGCGTGGTGAGGAAAAGGCCCCCCAGCAGGACCCTGGCTCCAGACTGGGACCTAAAGTTAGTTCTGGATGCTTTGTGTGGGCCTCCATTTGAGCAACTCAGAAGCATTAAGATAGATTTGTTATCTTACAAAACTGCTTTGCTCCTAGCTCTTTGCTCAGCTAAATGTGTGGGTGACCTCCACGCTTTATCTGTGCATCCAATGTGTACCAGGTTTGCCCCTGACGGGTCAAAGGTCACCCTGCGTCCTAACCCTGTATATGTCCCAAAGTTTCCAACTCTAAATCCCAGATGTCTGGACTTTGAGCTCTCTGTGTTTCCTCCCCATCTTGTCCTCACTGAGGAACAGAGAAGGTTAAATCCACTCTGCCCTGTCAGGGCCTTTGGTGTTTACATCAACAGAACTGTCAGTTGGAGGAAAACAAACCAACTGTTTGTATGTTTTGCCAATCCTGCTGCCGACAGAGCCCTTTCAAAGCAGCACCTCTCACACTGGGTGACTGAGGCCATAAAAAGGGCATACAACAGCAAAGGTCAACAGGTGCCCTCTGGGGTACATGCCCATTCCACTCAAGACCTAGCTGCCTAATGGGCTCTGTTTAAGGGTGTACCAGTGGCAGTCATCTGTGCTGCTGCCAACTGGAGTTCCACAAACACGTTTGTAAAACACTATAGTTTGGACATCACTGCATGTGATGTCACTCAGGCTGTCTTCTCTAACACACAGTAGAGAACAGCCAAAACGCCTAAAGTATAAAGGCAGAAGTTCTCATATGCATGTGTAATGGACCTACCCAGGGTCAAATTAAGGTTTTTGAACTGTCCAGTGATGACCTTTACTGACCACTCAGTAAAGCAAGACATTTACTACATAATCATTCATTTAGCTATAATCTGATAAATATAGTCACCAAAAGAGACTATTTCTATCTTTGATTTTATTCTAATGTGATCAAAAGAATAACTTTTGTCATTTTCATGATGTGTGCTTTTTAAGCTGTGTTATTCTGTGAGAGTTAAACTGTGTCCACTGCTGTGTTAAAGGGAAATATCGGGTCACAGAGACCCGACTGTTTTGTTTAGAAATAAGAAGACAGTTTAATCAGTTGTTTTTCATGAACAAGGCTCCAGCTTTCTCTGTCTGTTCCTAAACATTTCCCTCTGCTGCTGGCTTGTAACCTTGGGTTTGATAAGGCAAGTGAACTCCTCTCTGTGTTCCTGTCTTTTTAAGTTCTAACTGGCGGAAACGCTTCAGTCTTTGAATGGACAGAGAGTTTGAATGGACGGAGACCTGAAAGCTCTCTGCCTTGCAGCTGGTCAAGCTTGGTCAAGAGCCAAAGACTAACTTGTCAGCTAGAACTGATGGACGCCTCCATCCAGTTCCCCGAGCAAAAGCTCCAAAGTTCTTAATGAACTTTCTTTGAGAAACATCTCGTCTTGAAGTCAGCCAGAAGCTGCCACATGTTTCTGACGGCTGACGCGGATCCGAGGAGACGTTGGAAGTAAACGACCAGTTCAGACGTACGAGGGCCGGAAGGACTCTGTGCACCTGGGAGGCTGGCAATATCTTTATCAGACGCATCGTCAAAAGGTAAAGAGCGGTTTACAAACGTACCTGGGATTTAGCCGAAGTCGGATGGAAAGTGTCATCTCTGGTTACACTCGAGATAAATAACTTAATCTCTCCAACCTCTTATTCCTCCTACTCTTTCCCCTCTCTATCTAAGCTGGAAACTATATTTTTAAGCTAAAAGAGCCCACAGACTAAATATGTTAACATCCAATATTTATGTCTGTTGTGTTGAATTTAAGTGTGCTGACGTTTTAAATTGAAAGAAAGTGAAATCATGTCAATCAAGTGTAATGGTGTTAATTTAGTTGATTTATTCTAAATAAATGATAGTGTCTCTTTGACATATCAAACTAAGTTAACGTCTTTGTCACTTAATGGCTCTGTTTATTTATCCATCATAAAGATCACAGAAATATTGAATAAACTGAAAAAGAAGAGAATCCGTGAATTTACTATTCAATCTGAATAAGTAAATTAATTAAGGTAAAAAGGAGGTCAGTATTAATATTGACCTCCTCATTAACCCCTTTACACATGCATTTTCCAGAGCATTTTCAAAGGGCGTGAATGAATTACGTTCCCATAGCAATTGTGTTACACCGAGTCCACTGACTGACAAGGGAACTGAAAGTTATGCACCATAACTCATGTTCCCTGAAGGAAGGGAACGAGGTGCAACACAGTTTGCCCTTTTCAATGCCCAAGCTCGGTGAAGTGCACTTGGAGAAAGTAGGTTAGGCATCATCCGATTTTATACCAAGAGGGCGGAACCTCTGTGGTGACGCTGACGGCCACCTGCCGTAAAGGTGTGAATGTAGTACTTCAGGTGAACAACGCGGTGGCACAATTCCCATAGCAATTGTGTTGCACCTCGTTCCCTTCCTTCAAGGAACATGAGTTATGGTGCATAACTTTCAGTTTTAGCTACTGTCCTCTTGCTTTTAATGTTTTAGCTTGTGTTTTGTTTTTTCAGCCATTGCTCATTTTAGCTTCTGTTTTAACTTTAAGAACTCAGTCTAGCAAATGGCAGCAGTCATTCAGCAATTTGAAAAAGATATTTGTCTAGTTGCTTGTTTGTTCTAAATTTTTTTCCCATATCTTGACGAGGGGGGCGAGTGGTGGCGCAGAGGTTGCAGAAGGTGGGCCTGTGATTGGAAGTTCTCTGGTTCAACTCTTTGGAACGACAACATCAAAAGTGGGAAAGGTGAAATACCCATACCTGCCCCATGGACCCTTGAGCAAGGCCCTTCTGCATCCCCGGGTGCCCTAGATAGCAGCTACTCCACACTGAGCGCTATGGTAGCTTGGTGGTCTGTGGTTGTGTCAGGAAGGACATCTGGTGTAAAAAAAAAAACAATCATGTGAGTTAGTTCACTGTGGCGACCCCTGAGGAAGGGAACAGCCGAAAGAAGAAAGCAATCCTCTTGATGTTGTTGGCGTTTGATTTTCTTATTCGCCCCAAGTTCGTTGTTTGGTTTCACTTTGGATCAAAGAAGGAGATACGCTGAAAACACGACAAACGCACAGCTGATGTCTCTCTTAGTTAATCCTAGATGTTATTATTGTTTTTCTCTTGCATTTGTTGTTGGATGTAACTGGGACCCTGTGTACATAATCTCGTTTTCAACACATGTACTACATGAGGTGCAAATGACAATAAATTCTCTGACTCTGACTCTTAAAGTTCCAAAACCAGTTTTAATTAATTGTAAGTTTAAGAGGTCACAGAATACATTTGATTATTTTCAAACAGTCATTTTACATGATTAAAGAAGAAGAAGAAGAAGAAGAAGAAGAAGAAGAAGAAGAAGAAGAAGAAGAAGAAGAAGAAGAAGAAGAAGAAGAAGAAGAAGAAGAAGAACATTGAATGCGCATTTCCCAATGGAGACAAAGCAATACAACCTGATGGGTAGTTCCCTCTGTCGGCTCGCCCTGCGTTGTCTGTCTGAAGGAGGAAGACTCTGCTATTTTATAGTCTCATCTGGGCGTTACCCACTCTCAACTGACACATAAACTCGTGCTTCAAGAATGTTCTCTTATCGCTTCCAAGTTGTGTAAAAGTTCCTGCTATGTTTGCACAAGCACTGACAAAACAGGAAACGACTCTGCTTGCCTCAGCCTGCACAATTTCATAGTTAGGAGGAAATGAAGCACTCAGAGACACAAATATATTTTATTTTACAACAAACCCCCTTTGGACCTCGACCCATGAGGTCCATCTCAAAAATAAAATCATACACTGAAAACAGTCAAATAATCAATATACCACACTCCCAGCAATTATCCTAACTGCCAGAGTGACCCTCTTGTCTGGCCACCACATTTAGAGACAAACTTCTCAAAAACCACTTTATCCAGGTAATAATCAAAGAGTAGAAATAAAGACCACTGAGTCAATGTACACTAGTTGGTTAAAATGTAAATTATACGATTTAAATGGATAAGCAAGAATGGTAACTATTAATAAGATATATACGAGTAAAACTTTATATTGAACGATAAGGAACGTAAAATATTAAGACAAAATATGTGGAATGTTTAATAAAAGAGTATAATACTGGAGTAAAGGATAATGTTATTGTATGCGCCAGCAGAATGTAAAATAAATGTAAATGTATTCTGAACGGTGTGAGCTAAATAGTAAAGACCTATGAACTTGTGAGACCTTGATTCCTCCTCCAGCAGCAAGGCAGTTGTCTCCCTTGAACACACAACAAATAGAGATAGAGGACAAAGTTTATATCATCATCAAGGAAAGGTCAATTCACTCTTTGGAATATGCCACACGTACTCAGGGGCATTTCCCTGGAACAGCCACTCAGGGCAGACCCCCGGAACAGTTACTCAGGGCAGACCCCCGGCGTTGCTTGGGGATATTGAATCCTCCTATGTCCCAAAGTTTTCTTCGTGTTGTGTGAGACTCTAATATGTAATCTTTTTATCTCTCTAGGTGTCTGTACTATGTGTGGATGTTCCAGCACCGAGCGGCCCTACTCAACAGAGTCCTTCTGGGCCGGCACGCAACTATACTCGGCTGTTTTGGGTCTATCAGGGTGTAAAAGTTCAATTTACGAGGTCTTGATGTTCAGCCTGGTCTCCTAGTTCCTGCCTGGTTCCCAGGCAGGTGCACACTGACTCCAATGGTACCAGATCTCCCCCTTTCCTCTCAGCCTGACTGCATGTGAGGTTCTCTCTGTCACTTGTTAATGACCCTCAGCAATACCCACTCGGCCGTGGGCAATGAAGGGTCTTCTCGTGGACCCTGTTTCTCGTGAACCTGCTGAGTAAAGTTAGACACCAAAGCTTTTAACTCATTAAAGTATATTTTATGATCCAACTTACGGTCCTTCTCGGCTGGTAGGGAGCCTGAGCGTGGCCCAGGGAATGGTCGACCTGTGGTTAACTCATAAGGAGAGAATCCAGTTCCATTATTCACAGAAGTTCTTATAGTCATTAGAGCAATCGGCAGACCTGAAAGTGAAGAATGTGCCCCACTCCCTTAAAAATTAGACCTGGCTGTAAGTAGAACTATGTGTTGATGTGTTCTGAACTTGACCTCTAACCTTCTGAAAGTAGGAAAAATGTTGAATGTGAATAAAAGTTAAAATATAGCGGCAAATAGTTGACCCCTAAATCAACTCCAAGTTCTTAAAAGGTAAGACTAAGATTAATAATCAGGGTTAATTATGAGTAGTTTGAGACGGTTCATACTTACCAAAATACTGTACCTTTTCACTCAGCTTATAGCAGAAATTACACATAAAAGTAACATAGCATGCAGTGGAAATACAGAATTCACAAAACATTGTACACCTGTGGTTCTATACACCTTATTCCTGAGTCAATAAGTCACCTGTAGTCCAGTCAAGTCAATTGTGTCTAAATCTACAGAACCACAATTTTTCTAAAAAATCCTCTGATCAGTTCCACTTCAGGTTTGAGTGGTTTGTGCCTGCAGGCCAGGAAACATTTCCAAGGGGCGTCCTCCATCCTAGAGATCTGCTTCACAAAACAGTGTTGTTAATTGCTCATTTAAACCTTTAAGACGCCTCATGCTGTATGAGTGGCGATTTCATTCATTCCAATACTCCTTCCACCACGACATGATTAAAGAAAATAAATGTTCAAGACCGACGCCGCCTCAATATCGACGCAAGTGGATTTTGTTTATAACGCCAATTTATCAGTTATCCTTATTATGCTTTGTATACTAAAATGTATTTACCATCTTTTAGTTAATTAGTTATTTCTAGGAACATTTTTCAACCTAGTTGTTTTTAGGAAACATTTACAATCTAGTTATTTCTAGGGACCAATTTCAACCTCTCTATTTTTAGGAACATCTGTCAACCTCTCCCCCTTATGAAACAAAACTCTACCTTGTTTCAATTCTGTAGTCTGCACGCCAAAGTTATTTGGTTGTTAAATTGGAAATTGTGTCTAAATTTACCATCCTTTAACCTGAGCACTAGTGTCAGATCCCAAAAAAATGTTTCCTAAACCCCAGCCTATTGCCACCTCTAATTTGGTTTTCACAACCATATAGCTAACTGTAATCTATGATATCATCTCATTTTCTTTAAAGTTATAATCGTTTACCAAAATGTACCCCTTGTGACACATCAGATTCCCAACATGCACTCCGCCAAGGACAACTGCTGCCCTCTCTTCAGTTCTATAAAAGATTGTATGAATGTTTGTGGAGACACAAATTTTAACCTGCAAAAACAAAAATATAAAAGTTAACTCGTTTTGGGGTCAGGAGCTAGGATCATTTCCCTTGCTTTCCTTAAGCTTCACCACAGAGTTACAGGAACCAGAAAAAGCAAGTCGTCAGATCCACCTGAGTACAGTATAACTAAGAATCATGAGGCCCGCGCTGGCAGGCCCTAAATGTGCATATGTGTTTCATTAAAATTTTTATCATAGCAACTGTAGTTTTGATCCCTGATATCAAGGTCATTGACAGATCCTCAAAGATCAATATGGGGTGCGGCCTTTGCTGGACTGCTGGTATGGGTGACTTCAGGAACCATTCTCTTGTCTGTTTGGAGGAAGTGTTCAGCCTTCTCTTGTTCCAGACCCCAGTGAGACGTTCACTGGGTTAGGATTCTCGTCAGGATCCCCCAAATCCGGACCGTATATTCTTGCATTTTGTGTCTGATGACCATGTTTTGACAGCTCTTTGACAAAGTCTTTGTCTCTGCTTGGCTGAAAGTTTTTGTGGACAGTCTTTTGTTCTTTGATGACAGTCCAGTGCACTACCCTTCTTTTGGTGCCTTTATTGATTTCAGTCGTTCTTTGCGTAAGCCCCTCGAAAGTTCTTTGAGCAGGGTTGCATATGAGTCCAGCCATGTTGTTGTTGTTCTCAGTGAAGTCACAGTGAGCCAGTTCTGGACACACATTCATACTAAATCTGATCCGATCTGATCAATAACCACAGTAGCTGAGATTCAAAAGTCAGATGCTGCATGTGTTTTGACAGAGGCCCATCTTAATGCATGTTTTACCATTATGTGTTTTGCAAGGATGAGGTGGGATCCATAAGACTCACTCTTGCCGTTCCACCAACACTGTCCAATGAGGCTATTTCAAAAAATAGATTAAAAAAAAAATCATTAACAGACCAGGATCAAATCAATTTTCTGTTAACAAGCTTTATTATGGATCCTTCGACAGAGGCATCTTTTAATCTGATCTGCACAACAGATCCAAAACCTTAGTTTACCTAAAAGTGAAATAATCAATTTACCCTGAAACCAAAAAATATTGTAGCCTACTTTTATTTCAGAAAATATAATGTACTGTTTTCTAAGACCACCTTGCTAGTATACAGTCTATGATAATTAGCCAATTCCTTGAGCCTTCTAAGATCTGCCCTCTCGTTGGATTTATTTATGTATTGTGTATAATTTTCATGTCTAAACGGCACCACGGGATGCCCTCCTAAATTGTCAATTTGAAATTGTTAAGCTCAGTGGTTCATTTATTCAAAGTCAAAATATGGGCTCGTTCATTTTGGCCTGTTGTTCCAGGTATATAACTATTAGTCGATTTTTTAAAGTCCAATTCTCCACTTGTTATACATTGAGATTCAATTTATGTCCTCAATAGATTAAAATTAAAGGTGTATTTATTTAGGACCTGTCTGTGAGGGCTACTCCCTCTTCATTATTCTTCCCCATATTAAGCTTACCACGTTACTTTTGCCTGCTTTGTCACTTATCTCTTCTACTCTCTTTAAAAGCTGTTTTTCTTGTTTTTTATCCTGAACTGACATTGATATCGCCTGTTTTATGATTTTTATTTGTTCTATTACGGGTTTGAACGATGCATTCTCGCATTCCTGGCTAAAATTGATGGCCAAAGATGGCAACTGAGCAGAGTGGACGTTTTTAGTCGAGCTCCTGCCAGTACTACCTCCAAAGGAGTATTTGGAGAGCTTGTACTTGCAGTTTTTTTAGCTGGATGTGTAGAGAGGAGCGCTGAAAAAGCTGCGGAAATTGGACTGGAACATGCGATTCAGAATTATGAATATACAAGCCAACGTGTCCGTGAGTTTTTGCAGAGAGTTAGCCTAGCGTAGCTATGGGCTAGCACGCTGGAGGTGCTTTGTTGCAGCGAAAGAATACAACAAAGCACGCTACAGTGGTAGCGCGGTGGTACACGTGAGCCGAACGCCGAGAGCCGTGAACGCCACCTAGGGCTTTGAGCTGGACCGAGCGCCGCGAGAGAGCCGAGAGCCGTAAACGCCACCTGGGGCTTTGAGCTGGACCGAGCGCCGCGAGAGAGCCGAGAGCCGTGAACGCCACCTGGGGCTTTGAGCTGGACCGAGCGCCGCGAGAGAGCCGAGAGCCGTGAACGCCACCTGGGGCTTTGAGCTGGACCGAGCGCCGCGAGAGAGCCGAGAGCCGTGAACGCCACCTGGGGCTTTGAGCTGGACCGAGCGCCGCGAGAGAGCTGAGAGCCATGAACGCCACCTGAGGCTTTGAGCTAGACTGAGCGCCGCGAGAGAACCGAGAGCCGTGAACGCCACTTGGGGCTTCGAGCTGGCCGAGCGCTGTGGGCGAGCTAGGGGACCACCGCCTTGGACCGGGCTGGTGTCGGAGCTACACCTGAAGCTATTGGAGCTGCGTGCTGTGCTAACTAGGCTACATCGGATCTAGTGAGCAAAACCTCTTTGGATAATAGAGCTGATTGTTGCAGGCTGCTGAAACTGTGAGTTCTGTTCTAATAACTGCTGATCGGGGTGCTGTACTGCTAGGCCACAGCCACCATCGTTAGGCCTGTGAGCCTCGTGGAAGGGCCACGTGGTTCAGCAAACAAACCAGAGACCTACTACCATTAGATTACAAGCTCTGTAAGTATGACGAGAAGTAAAGGACAAAAGTTACCAGTCTCTGCAAATATGAGAAATAGAGGACAAAAGTCACCAGACCCGGAGGGAAACAACTCAGTAGAAATGCAAGACTTTAAAGAATCACTCAACTGTATGATTGGACAAATAGAAAATTTAAAAAAAAAAATGGATTCCCAGGCCGGTCTGGTTAAAGAAATAAGAGAACTGAAAGAACTGATAATTAGCAAAGACAATAAAATTGCTGAACTAGAATGAAAAATAGAGGACTTAGAACAATACACAAAGCAAGACAACGTGATGATCTCAGGACTTGATGTTAGTAAGTGTCTGACATATGCAAAAACTCTTACCAACAAAGACCCAACTGAGAATGCATCTCAGGAAGAACAAGAGACTCTGGAAGAACATGTAGTTACTTTCTTACAGGACATGGACATTGACATAAACTATGGGGACATTTCGTTCTGTCATATCCTGCCCAGTAATTCACCAAGATTCAAACCGTCAGTAGTCGTCAAGTTCATTAGCAGGAATACAAAAAACTATGTTATGCAAAATAGAAGAAATCTAAAGGGATCAAACGTTTACATAAATGAACATCTTACCAAAAAAAAGGAAAAATTGCAAAGGAAGCAAGGTGGTAAAAAAACAAAAACAAAATACATTCAACATGGACAAGAAATGGATACATCTTTATCAAAACAAAGGAAGGGTCTCAGCCTAAATGATAAAAGAGCTGACGGATCTGGATGAACACGGGATGAAAAATTACAAATGGATAAAATATACAGTGAAATGAACAAATACATTAGAACATGACAACATACGAAGACTCAGAACCTAAAATATATAATGTTGAAAATGTGATTGATGCAAATTTTTTCCCTGTAATAAAAGATAGCGAATATTATAATGAAGAGCAGTTTAATGACATCAATATATCAAATGGAGTTCTCTCTATTATTCACTTTAATAGCAGAAGTATAAATGCAAACATATCCAAAATAACAGATTACTTAAAACAGTTAAATAGAACTTTTACAATAATAGCGCTGTCAGAGACATGGCTCAATGATGATAACACAAGTAATATTCACATCGAGGGGTATGAATTATATCATCCATCCATCCATCCATCCATTTTCTTCCGCTTATCCGGGGTCGGGTCGCGGGGGTAGCAACCTAAGTAGGGGGCCCAGACTTCCCTCTCCCCAGCCACTTGGAGCAGCTCCTCTGGGGGAATCCCAAGGTGTTCCCAGGCCAGCCGAGAAACATAGTCCCTCCAGCGTGTCCTGGGTCTTCCTCTGGGTCTCCTCCCGGTGGGACATGCCCGGAACACCTCACCAGGGAGGCGTCCAGGAGGCATCCTAACCAGATGCCCGAGCCACCTCAACTGGCTCCTCTCGATGTGGAGAAGCAGCGGCTCTACTCCGAGTCCCTCCCGGAGAGTCCAGACACCCTGCGGAGAAAACTCATTTCAGCCGCTTGTATCCGAGATCTCGTTCTTTCGGTCATAACCCAGAGCTCATGACCATAGATGAGGGTAGGAACATAGATCGATCGGTAAATTGAGAGCTTTGCCTTTTGACTCAGCTCTCTCTTCACCACGACAGACCGGTACAGCGCCCGCTTCACTGCGGACGCTGCACCTATCTGCCTATCGATCTCACGCTCCAGTTTTCCCTCATTCGTGAACAAGACTCCGAGATACTTAAACTCCTCCACTTGGGGCAGGACCTCCTCCCCGACCCGGAGAAGGCATGCTACCCTTTTCCGGCTCAAGAATTATATCATATGAACAGAAATAATAAAAGAGGTGGTGGAGTCGCTCTGTTTGTCAATAATGAAATAAAATGTGAATTAAATAGTGAAATGTCAATAATAGTTGATAATATTATGGAAATGATAACAATAGAAATAATAAACAAAAACGATAAAAACATAATAATAAGTTGTGTATATAGATCACCAGGAGCAAATATAGAAATATTCACGGATAAAATCTTGGAGCTAATGGAGAAGAGTTTTAATAAAAATGTTTTTTTGTGTGGAGACTTTAACATTGATATGGGAAATAAAACAGATTCAAATAACATAAGCACATTTATAAACTCAATGTACAGTTTAAATATGTATCCAGTGATATCAAAGCCAACAAGAATTACAACTCATAGTGCCACAATAATTGATAATATTTTCACAAATATAACAAATGGGGATGTGATAGGTGGTACCGACTTAAGTGATCATTTACCAGGTTTCACAATCTATAAAAATGATCAAAGCATCACAAAAGCAGTCACAATGAAGAAAAATATCATAAACACGTCAAAAAAAGTTTTGGAAAAATTGAAAGAGTCAGAGTCAGAGTCAGAGTCAGAGAGAATTTATTGTCATTTGCACCGCATGTAGTACATGTGTTGAAAACGAGATTATGTACACAGGGTCCCAGTTACATCCAACAACAAATGCAAGAGAAAAACAATAATAACATCTAGGATTAACTAAGAGAGACATCAGCTAGTAATACACTAAGCCCTAATGTAGTAGAAAAACATCATTATAAACAGCAGCACGAACATGAGCAGATGGTCACAGATGAACGCAGCAACAAGAAACAGATCAGTATCAGTATGATGTGACATTTTGCAGTGTTTATTCTTATTATTTATTTATTCATGAGTCTGACAGCCTCAGGGTAGAAGCTGTTTCTCAGTCTAGTGGTTCTACATTTGATGCTCCTCAACCTCCGTCCCGAGGGGAGTGGTGCAAAGAGTGAGTGGTGATTGAGGATCTAGATAAACAAGACTGGAATGATGTGTATGTTGATGATGCGAACAGAGCATATGATGAGTTTATGAATATCCTGGAAGCTCTGTATGAAAAGAATTGTGTGCAAACAAATTACACAAAGAGAAATACGATTGATCAACCATGGATGACAAAAGGGTTGAGAAATGCTTGTAAAAAAAAGAATTATTTGTATTCATGTTTCTTGAAATTGCGAAGTCAGAGCGCTGAAGAAAAATATAAAAAGTATAAAAATAAATTAGTAGGGATTATAAGGAAACATAAGAAAGAATATTATAGTAAATTATTAGATAAAAGTAATGGTGATATGAAAGCAACATGGCGAGTAATGAATAGTGTCCTGAAGAATCATAAAGCAAAAACTGGTATTTCAAAATATTTTGTAAAAGACAACGATGAAATTCATGATGAAAATGAAATTGTAAATGGATTTAATCAATATTTTGTGAATGTTGGATCAAGCCTTGCAGCTAAGATACCAAAAGTAGATAAAAATGTGATCCACTCAATTACAGGTTGTGCAAATAGTATTTTTCTAAATGGAACTAACAAAGAGGAAATAATGAATGTAGTAAAACATCTTACAGACAAGAGATCGAAAGACTGGGTGGACATGGATATGATGTTTGTGAAGGACATAATGAGCCATGTTATTGAGCCGTTCACATACATATGTAACTTATCATTTTCAACAGGAATATTTCCAGATAATATGAAAGTAGCTAAGGTCGTTCCTCTTTTTAAAAATGGTGATAAATGTGTATTCAACAATTATAGACCTATATCCTTGTTACCACAGTTTTCAAAAATTCTTGAAAAACTATTTGTAAACAGACTAGACCAATTTATAGATAAACAAAATATTCTAAGCAACAGTCAGTATGGGTTTAGATCAAAAAACTCTACATCAATGGCTCTCATGGAATTAATGGAACAAATAACTACTGCTGTCGATCAAAAACAATATTGTATCAGTATTTTTGTTGATTTAAAAAAAGCATTTGATACTATTGATCACACCATTCTCCTAGAAAAACTGAACAAATATGGTATTAGAGGACCAGCATTACAGTGGGTATCTAGCTACTTAAAAGATAGAAAACAATTTGTACAAATAAATGATGTAAGATCTGACCTCTGTAATATCACATGTGGAGTTCCCCAAGGCTCTGTACTTGGACCAAAGCTTTTTATTTTATATGTGAATGACTTGGTAAATGTGTCAGGACTCCTTAAATGTGTACTTTTTGCTGATGATACCACTTTTTTCTGTTTAGGTGAAGATATAGAACAAATGTTGGAATTGATAAAGACAGAATTTGTCAAGATACAAACTTGGTTTAAAATAAATAAATTATCATTAAATCTAGAAAAAACTAATTACATGATATTCGGTAATAAAAAGAAAACTGTTGATGTTCCACTCAAAATTGAGGATGTTGAGATTTGTAGAGTGAGTGAGGTGAAGTTTTTGGGTGTTATCATTGATGACAAACTGACATGGAAACAACACATAAATTCTGTAAGAATAAAAATAGCTAAATCGATAGCAGTACTGTACAAAGTCAGAGACCTATTGAATGATAAAGCTCTGTATTTGTTGTATAACACAATCATTGTTCCACACTTAATCTATTGTATTGATGTTTGGGGGAATGCGTGTAAAACAATCACAAAACCTATTTTTGTATTACAGAAAAGAGCCGTAAGAATTATCACTAGAAAGCATTACCGTCATCCATCAAGTACATTATTTTATCAACTAAAGTTATTGAAGTTCCATGATTTGGTAGACTATAATATTTTATCAGTTATGTATAGAGCTCAAAATAATGCATTACCTTTAAATATCCAAATGCACTTTGTTAAAAGACAAAGTTGTTATAATCTTAAGGGGACAGAGTTGTTTGTAAAACCACAATTCAGAACCAGTTTGAAGGGACGTTCTACCTCAATCCAGGGAATTAGATTATGGAATGGCTTGGAGAATGTAGTTAAAAATGCCAAGTCAATGTTTACATTTAAAAAAATGATCAAAACAAATGTGTTAAAAAATATATATGAAATAGCGTAATGTGTATTGTATTAGTTAGAAAATTAGAAAGAGTTAGTCATTTTGTACTGTTGGTTGAAGATTATTATTGTTTAATCTGATTGTTGGAAAAAGTTGGTTGAAGATTATTATTGTTTACATGGTTGATTATTGTTGTTTAATCTGATTGTTGGAAGTAAGGGGCAGATATAATAAGATTTATTCTTCTTTCTGCTACCTTTCATTTTTTTACATTTTGTACACAATCATTTATGAGATTGTCTTGTATTGTTTCTTTTGTAAAAAAATGAACACATTTAATAAACATAAACATAAAATTGCCCTCCATTTCTGTTTTTATGTCTTTGTCCATTCTCTCAGTCAAACATACACACTCTGCACAGCCTATTAATCTTTATTGTCACAGGAACCAGGACTCAGTGAATACATGGATACCTTCCACACAGGAAGTGTCAAGACAGACTGAACGTTCCTTTCAGCGAGCCAGCTCGTCCTGAATCTTTTTCCGTGTATCACTCCGAAACTTTTTCTTCTTTTTTCTTTCTCACACACTCACGTTGGCCTTATGATTCAACACGACAGACGACACACAAGACAGACCAACTCACGTTGGCCTTATGATTTTAGACAAGACAGACCAACTTCAACAGGCACGCAAGAATCTGACGCCAGAAAAACTTCAGCAATGATTTTTCCCAGAACCTTTTGAATATAAAATAAGATTGGTATGATCGTGTGTTGACTCCTCACAGGGCAAGAAAACCCTACTATTTTAGAACATGAAAAGGATTTAGTATTCTGTGACCAATTTGTTTTATGTTATTTAAATGTTCTTGGTTTGGAACTCTATCGGACTTTTTTATCAGCGAAGGTTAGCGCGTTTTCCTCAGTTTCTCACCCACTTACTTATTTAGTGTCAAATTATAAGTAAGTCTAAATTGTCACTGTTTTACGTTAGCCACCAACCTAACAAGTTTACAGTTAACTTAGTCTCAGAGTTACAGGGACGACGGCGGATAAATTATTTATTTATCCTAAAACCCCGACCCCTCTGTTCCAGAAGCCCGTCGGCTTCTGGGAGGCTCGACCACTACGTGTTTTACCTGGGACTTGGGTGTTTTTCGATCTCTGGTGGCTCGACGCGTCTAGCAAACAGTCGGGAGAGCCTCTGCTATGTGATTACACAACGACAACGGGACTTTTTTTGGACTTTTTAAACTTACCTGGTCATGCCTCCATGAATTGGAACCAAACTCCGGTAAGAAACGTGGCATTTTAAACAGTTGTTGCTGTCCGCTCAGCGTATGATCACCCCAAACATTAAAAAAACATTTAAATCTCAACAAAGACTGTCTGAGATGCAGTTCGGCTCGTAGAAAACCCACTCCAGTAGGAGCGGGGGTCACGTGTTGCTGATTTTATCTGCCAGCAGCATGAAAACACAACAACTGATGACCCTCTGCTTCCCCCGAGTGCGCGTCATCAGACGCGTCCCAGTGGGTGCCCGGCATCAGTGACAAGCAGCCAAAAGGGGGCGGCAGGAGCGTTCTGACAATTTAGGTGGGGACCCGGCATTAGGCAGAACAGATAAAAATCCAGTCGTCTTTGGAGCTCTGTAGACCAGCACACAGTAGAACCATCAGTCACAGTTCGACCAGCTCCCAGAAAGCTGGACTTTACCTGAACTGGTATTTTAATATCAGGTTTGGTTGTTACAGGTTTCTCTCCAGTGCATTCTCCTGACAGATGACAACGTTTGCATCTGTTTAAAGTGTTTTAAATATTTTGCTAAGAAGACGTTCTTACTCCCACAACTTTGTTTGGTACCGTACTTTTCGGCATATAACACAGTTTTTTTACTCATTGGAATGCCCTGCGGATTATATGCCGAAGCGTGTTATTTATGGATTTTTTCCCATATTTTTAGACCCATTTTTGGCTCTGATATCGCCGTTTTTCATTTTGGCCAAAAAAAAAATGGTGCAGTACCACTTTTGTCCACTAGGGGGACATTTTCAGAGGAGTACACCGACCGTTTCTAGCTCATGTGTCCGAAAAAAGCCTCCTGCTCGGACTGACTCTGTCAGACTATATTAGCTGTGACGTTAGCTGTTTTTTTTTAGCAGGATAACTCATAAACCACACCGCGGATTTTCTTGAAACGTACAGAGCGTAATTATTTGGTGGTCATTTACAAACTGTTAGCTGCAGAAGATATTTAGAGCTATAAAAAAATTGCTCTTTTATCAGCAGTTAGCTAACGTGAACAGATACATACTGTTTAGATAAACAGCTCTTAAACCACTCGACGGATATTTTTTCTGCTTACAGAGTGTAATTATATGGGGTTTAATGTACAAACTGTTGCCCTGTATAAGACATTTGAGATAAAATTCGATTTATTTATAATTAATTTTCGTAGCGCACGAGACTGTTTTGGAAGAAGTCAAACGAAACAATTTAAATCTAGCAGATTTGACCATTTCGTGAATTGATTAAGGAACGGTTAAGCTCAGGAAACCTTGGCTATAATGTCAGCTAAGAAATATATTTTTTCTCAGCAAAGAAATAATTGTTTCTACCGTGTTAATCTTGTAAAGTCCTTCCTGCTGGCTCGCTTCTGTGGCCGCCATTTTCAGCAAGGCAAATGAGGCGCTGACGCGTCGCGTAGCGATGACGCATAATGGATACGTCTTATAGGGCGAAGCGTGTTATTTATGGATTTTTCCAATTTATTGACAATAATTGGACAAAGCGGGTTATACACAGAAGCGTGTTAAACGCCGAAAAGTACGGTACATATTCAACTCAAACATCATAAGGTGGACATTTGTGTTTTCTGTCACGCAGTGTGTCCCCCACTGAGAGCGTGTACTGTACAAAGTACTTTTAAGCTGCCATGCACTTCATTTATATTTTAGCTCAAAATGTTCTCTTCTAAACTGGGATCTGGAGAGCGTTTTAACTTAAACTTGTCCCATTTCCTCCATAAAACACCACAGAAACCATCAGTAGCTATGTTTACATGGACATAAGTAATCGGATCAAACGGCCGAACGGATCAAAAGTCCGTCATGTAAACACCCCGGTCGGGTTATTTTTTGTGTATTCGGCGTGATCCGACCTAATTTGCGATCCGTTCGAAACGGGTGGTTTACGCCGATCCGTAGCCCGATGTGTGCGCATGTAAACACATGATCTGTTCCTTTTACCGGACTGTGGGAAACTGTCCTGACTGCGCATGTGCGCTGCGCGCACCCTCATCCCTCCCTCCCTCTCCCCCCTCGTGTTTACTTCTCCGCCTGGGCTGGCTAGTGGGTAGATGCTAACGCATGGTGGGGAAGTAAAACTGGTCGGTGAGCGATGCAACATTTGTAATGGAAACGTTAAAATAGCTCAAAACTATCGAACGCCTTGACCGAACGTGTAGTTATTCAAACAAGTACATGAAAAGCTGGAAGAAGCTGGAGATCGCTGGAAGAGCTTAAAGCTAAGTGCTACAAAGCTAAAAACAAAAACGGGACAAGTGGCTACGACCCCACCACTTTTTTATTTTACGTGTTGATGAACTGATGAGAGATCTGCCACTTCCAACACAGCAGGCAGCGGTGTGGATCTTATGAGGAGGAGAGGAATCTGAGGAGAGGAAGCTAACCAGGAGCAAAGCATCCTTTCTGGTAAGTTAGACTCTTCAAAACACATTAACCCTCTGTACTGTATTACCTGGAGTAATTAGAAACAACAAATATGTAAAAATGTAATTATAATAAGAAATAAGAGTAGCTGTAGGGCTAGCATAGAACTACAGTATACTGTATTGTACATTAAAACTCCAACTAACCAGATAATTAACCTAACACATTTCAACATATCAGGGGTCCAGTTAAACTTTATTTTGTTTGTTTTTCAGATGATGAGTCCAGCTTTGAAGAGGCAGCTGGCAGCAGCACACAACAGACAGTGGCAGGTGATGGTGGCACGTGGCAGGTGATGGTGGCACGTGGCAGGTGATGGTGGCAGGTGGCAGAAGATGCAAGAGTCCCACGTCTTAGGAATCCCAAGAAGTTCACACATGTGCTTTAGAACAACTCAAAACTGATTTGAAAATCTAAAAAAGCTAAGTCTGGTCCTCTGGACATTCAAAAAAACAAAACAAAACAAAGCAAAAAAAAACTGTCTTTCTACAGTTTTTTTTTTGCTTTGTTTTGTTTTGTTTTTTTGACTTTGTTTTGACTTTGTTTTGACTTTGTTTTGACTTTGTTTTGACTTTGTTTTGACTCTTTTTGACTATGTGATGAGTTGTTAAAGAAGTTACTGAATTACAGGTTACTGTAGTTTTTAAATGACCAAAGAAATTTTTTGTTGTTATCATTACAAGATGTGATCTGTGCACATCGTCTGTTTTGTACAAACGTTTTGAACGTTTAATTTTTATGTTTTTCTGATATACCTCAAATTGCACTAAGAATGAAACATGTTTCAAACAAGCAATTTCAACTGTTTACAAGAATGTGTTAAAATGTTTGGTCCATTAAAGAGCTCAGATGTTCACTAGTATTACTTGCAGTTGTTTATTGTGATAATAATTTTATACAAATGTTAACTGCATGTGAACACAAATACATAAGTACAGTATCTTTTTAGAAGAACTCTCCACTGTGACTTCATCAACCTGAAGGTCATCTCTACCTCCACCTGACAGCGCCAAGGTAAACATTAAATGACTTGTTGAGGAGTCAGACGAGGACAGTTTGCGTATCCTTTGACGAGCCAGTCCAACAGCGGTATGCACGATCACCAACAATGAAGAGACGGACGTCCTTTGCTTCAATGTTCCTCACAGACTGCAAAAAAGGACATGCCAATATTTAGTGTTCAACTTTTTATTTGTTTAAAGTTATGGTTCAAACAAATTTTATTTGAAAGAAAACTTTACATCTAAGTATGTCTTCTGATATACTTAGCTGTAATAGTTGTAAAATTAAATACAATATAGTAAATGTTAGCCTTACATTTTGGCAACATTTAACTATTTGTTTAAAGACATGGTTCAAACATTTTATTTTAAATAAAACTTTACAGCTAAGCATCTCTACTTTGAGATACTGTACTTAGCTGTAATCGTTGTAGTAATACTAAATACAATATAGTAAATATTAGCCTTACTTTTGTCAACAGATGAGCCCTTTGATAGAGTCTGAGTGGCGCAGGACATTGGCATCATGGCAGGGCACTGCCTGGCATCGTGACACTGATGCTCCAGAAACAGGAAAACAGAGGAAGAATAGTAATTAATAACAAATACAGACAGTATCACGCAGACAGGTAGAAAAGGAAAGGACAAAAAGTTTATTAGCATACAGCGTTTTTATTATCTTACCAACAGTTGTCCACGACAGCTTGGAGGACAGAGGACGTCCAGCGCTCTCATCCTGTGAATAAAAAAACTAAAAGCACGCGCTGCTTCACCTGTAGTTCAATCAGGGAGTGCAGTAAAAACTCAGTCGCCGTCATTACAATCTGGCGCGGGTCCATTTTGGACGCGTATGTTTACTTTCGTCCCGGAAGTAACTTCTTCTTCTGTGGTTTTTACGAAAGTAACTTCCTCTTCGTTTTTTTTTTTAAGGGGAGTGTACCACTCTGCGCATGTCAGAACTTCTGATCAGAATAAAAGCCTGCTGCATGTAAACACTCGTCATGAACGGATTGTGCCCATGTAAACGGTGCTATCTAATTATGCAATCAGAACACATTTCAATCCGGTCACAGAATTTTGCCCATGTAAACATAGCTAGTGTGACCATCAGAGACTCTACGACTCACGGTTAAAGACATTTCAAAATCCGACAGTTTTAGTACAGTGACTGTGGGGCGACCGTGGCACAGTGGTAATGGCAGTCGACCCCCGATCGGAAGGTTGGAGGTTAGAATCCCGAGTTCGCTCACCATGTGTCGTTGTGTCCCTGGGCAAGACACTTAACCCCGAGTTGCTCCCGGTAGGTCTGGATGGCGCCTTGCAAGGCAGGCTACCACTACTGTGTATGAATGTCTGAATGAATGGGTGGATGGCTGGTATTGTAAAGCGCTTTGGGGCTCCTCACAGGGGGCTGGAAAGCGCTATATAGATAAGCTCCATTTACTGTTGTTTTTCAGATTGCATCATTAGCTATGTTTCCATCCAATTTAAATTCGATTTTTGAGCGAATTTTAGAAAATTTCGCTAAAATGTAAATTAAAATTATGAGGATCAGAAGTGTTTCCATTAAACTGGCTTGAAGCGCATCTGCAATGCCACGCAAAGCGTCTCTACGTCAGACGTCAGCGTCATTACGTCACACGTCAGCGCCATACGTCAGACGTCAGCGTTACGCACTTCCACAGTAAACAGGAAGTAGCGTTTGAAAACAGACATCTCGGCAAAATGGAGAGAATATTTCAGGTATGTGTTGCTATCGGGCAAGTTGTATTTATTCTGTCATGCCAACTAGTTTTAGCGATGTTACATGTTGTCCGGAGCGGAAACAGCTGATCAGTCACGTGACGTGAATGTTCGCTGCGGCAGAACTGAGTCGGCTAATCTGTTTCCATCTGTCGTTTAGCCGACTCAGCTCTGAATCGACTCCCCAAAAACTACCTCAAGCGAGCGTATAAACTTTAGAGCGACTTAGAGGAAGTTAACTCGAATTATGCCGTTTCCATTTAGCTTTTCTGATGCGATGCTTCATAATGCGCACCTAGAAACCTTGATGGAAACACGCCTGTCCGCTTCTTAATAATTTAGTGTTTCACACAATACTTATTTTTCTTCACTCACATTATTAACACAACGTGGACCATTTGGAAATCTCTTTGGAAATGTTCTTGTTTTAAACATTGTAACATCCAGTTACACTTTAATCAATTATCTAAGAAAGGCAAACTCAGTAGTGAATTTACTTTTAAAGAAAAAAACAGACTCATCCATGAGTGCCTGTACATTCATTCGTGAACTCACCCCCCACTTATTTACTCATTTTTCAGAAGAAGCCCTAATAATGCAATTAGCGTAACAAAGAAAATGGTAATCCCATGAGCCAGTATGGGTGCGAGGCAGGAATGCATCTGTAATGACTCTGAGAATGCTTTGGAGGTATTTTCTCACCAATAAGCTCCAGGAGAGCTTGACTAAAAACAGCAACTCATCATCTCTAGTGCAACTGAGAAAACAACACATCTTGCATTCAAAAGCATGCCCCCACCCCCCACACTCCAAAGACCTGCTTCCTGTGTCACGCTCACATGTTGATGTGAGGACCATAATGTGCAGAGCAGCAACTATATGATGAAAAATCATTTAAACATTGTTCAGATATCAGTAACAGTATAACACCATTATCAGACCACCAGCAGATTCATAGCTGGGGGGTGCGTTCACATATGCTAATAAAGCAGATGTCCACAGTCCCCGGCAAATTCCAGGCAGCCTATAAAAACAAAGCATCTTTCTTTCACCAAGGACCAGTTCCCGTCACTGGCTGTCTCCAACTGGCCTCAATTATTCCGAATACATGAACTTTGTTTTATTCAGTTACATTATTCATCAATTCAACCTTGCATTTATATGAAAATATTGTGTCTTTAGGTTGACACCTAAAATGCAACCTTTTGAAACTTGTGATGTCAAAGATCCACTCTTTGCTAACCCCCATGCACGACAGACACATTGACAAGAACAACAAGAACAACAAGAACAAAAATAACAACAACAATAACAACAATAATAACAACAATAATAGCAGACTGCATGCTTGTGTTTGTGCTGAAGACGCCACTTTCTCAACTACAGCACAGTTCAATAAACAGACGATGCAGAGGAACAATAACTTTGCCTTAATTGGAGCAGAGTAAAAACCCTGTATGATTTTAACAAATAACTTCAGGCCAAAGGTTTCTTTTCACTGGAGTGCAGGGCTCTCAAACGTTTATGTTAAGGAACCCCCTAATAACCCTCATGCTTATTAATTAATTATCTTCAATTTCTCTCTTTAATGCAGTGGAAATATTTACATAAATACTGTACTTAAGACCTGTTCTTTAATAGTGTTAATTGACTTGAAGTAGAAAGTTTGATTTTGTTCTTGTCCACAAACAGGACAATGACAAAATACTCTTGTATTCACCAGTCTTGTTTATTTCTCCTTGTTGTGTTTACTGTTTAAAATATTGACTGTAAACAATAATATAACGAACGCATCATATTAATAAAAATATGAAGTATATAAAAAACATTTTGTTTTGTTTTTTGTGTTTAAATTTTCTTTATTTCATGTGTACAGTACTTTGTTGCAGCTGTGGTTGTTTTAAATGGTTTTATAAATAAAGTATAATTATAATTATAATTTTTAAACCTATTTGCGCAGTTTCCGGCGGTTTCCGGAAATGCCGCTCCACCATTTTGCGGTTACCTTCGGTTAGTTCCATCCTCTACAGCCTGCTTTGGAGGACTGTGTGTCCGATAAGAGGTTGCCTTATACGGATAAATGAGCTGGAAAACGCTCGGTGAACTCTGTGGACGTCTCAGCCCCGGATCAGCAGCCGCCGATCGCTCCGCTGCATCCCACCACGCCGGCCAACACCACCAGCTCATGGGATGGGCTAACGCGCAGCTAATGGCGGAGCTAAGATGCTAACACGGACCCCCACCGTTGACACCGAGCCGACGGGCGGCAGAGAGGCCATCTACGGCCGGGAGCTCGCCCCAATGTCCGCTTGACAGCCTAAGATGTTGGATGGACACCGAGCTAACATGCTAAAACGAACAGCGCCGACAGCCTTTTGGATGGGCTAACGAGAACGCTAACAGGCGCAGCTAATGGCGGTGCTAACGCTAACGGGCAGCTGCTTGTTTTGGATGGACGGACACCGCAGAGAAATGGCTTTTAGTAAGTTATTAACTCTTTTTCTGTCTCCAAATGTATGGAGTTAACAAGCTAACAGTCCTTCCTGTAAACAGTTTGGACTGCGTGGAGAAGCACAAAGCTGCGGAGCTCGGACATGCAAGAGCTAACATGCTAAAAGACGAAGACAGGCTTGACCAGCTCAACGTAAGAAATTATATTTTTATTAAGGTTTTTATTAAGGTTAAAGATGTAATGTCTGTGTTTTTTGATAATTATGTACTACACTGTGTTAGGATAGGCGAAGTGCTTGGTAACTGTACAGTACCGTACATGTACGTGTATAAGTGGCGGCTCGGGTGGTCCCCGACTTATGTCAAAATCGGGTTACGAACGGTCCGTAGGTCTGGAACTCGTTCGTAAGTCGAGGACTCCCTATATATATATATATATATATATATATATACAGTATATATATAT
>JBBPBX010001469.1:45354-55743 GCA_038048925.1 Garcialebias charrua
TATGTATGTATGTATGTATGTATATGTATGTACCGTATGTATGTATGTATGTATGAATGTATGTATGTATGTATGTGTGTGTGTGTGTGTGTGTGTGCAATATAGAGATGCACCGATCCACATTTTCTTACTTCCGATCCGATCCCGATACTTAAATCTGGATATCGGCCGATACCGATCCAGTTCCGATATCATCATTATCATTGATTTTATATGAGGCTGTAATAATCTCCTCTGACGTACAATGTGTACACATATATAAATGCATGTCCAAAAAGGCAACTTGAGGTAAGTTTTATTAATGTTGGATAAGTTTCAAAGTAACAATTAAATTCTGACTAACACAAAACTTTTTATTTTTATTCCTAGCTTTAAAATGGATATTAAAATGATTAATTTAAGTGATTGTTTGTTTAAAGTTATTTTATATTCTTTTAAATAATGGGGTGATAAGATTTTTTTTCTTCTTTCTGCACTCTTTTAATTCAATATTTTCTTTCTGATGAATTTGTTTTATTTTGTCTCTTTTAAATGAATGAATACATTAATTACAGGTAAATAAAAAATTAAATAGCTTTACACCTGCTAAGTTCATGGCATAAACCAACACAGACATGTTCTTGTTTTTAGTATTTTACATCGCTTTATAATGTAGCCGTTTATGTTTCGGGATTTTTTTATACAGTTTTCTTGTTATTTTTAATTTATATGCTTTTTTATAATTGTCTACTGTTGTACTGATAAATATCTCCCGGAGGGTAAACTATATCTTGGACTGCGGTGAAGTTAGTTTTATGTTGGACATTCGAGCTCCGTGGCTTAAAGACCGTGTAAAGTAAAATTAAATTTGTGTTTTGAGTTTGTCACACGGCATAAATATGTGTTATTAATCACCCATATAAATCTGACTGATTAAAAACATTGTTTACCTTATAAAATTAAGTCTCAAAAATCATGAAAAAACATGATTTTGCCTTGCTCTGGAACGCTGGGGGCGTGTCAGCGCGTGGGCGTGGTTTCAGCGCAGTACTGCACCAGTGTCCTGCCCCCTGAGCTGACTGTGTGTGGAGAGGCAGACGGGAGCAGCAGTAAACCTGCTCTGTTTTTATCTGAGTTCTGGCTGGCTGTAACACCAGCTCATTTTTCCAAGAGTTACGCTGTTTTTAGTGCACTAACAACTCTGGTTTTGTTTTTAAAGTTGAGGACACATAACTCCGCTGTTATGTGTTTAATAATAAGCGCTATTTTAGAAGATGAGCAGCGGACTCGCTGCACCCGGTCCGACCCGGTCACCTCGCATGCGGGGTCTGTGTTGGTGATTAAAATAAAGAGTAATCACGTTGATAACTAAGTTATCTCATCTGTGTCAGCGGAGTCACAGCGTTTCACGGCGCGCGTGGCAGGATTTCAGCTCCACGCGGATCGCTCTCACACACACACGCGGGGGGCGCGGAGGTGCGCAGAGGTGCAGGTGGCATGTGGTCGCTCCAGCAGCACGCCTGGGTTTGTTTGACTCCCTCCTGCGTCTCAATGTCACAATGGAGCGGCTGCAGTCCTCCATGCGTAAAAGGAGTGAGAGGAGGGAGACGGTCGGTAGCGAGTGAACGGCTCCACCGAAGAACGCATTTATACGGCTGGAGCTGCAGGGGGTGGGGCTTGTTACCGTGTGACGAAACACGGTAACATTTAAACCACGCCTAAAAAATCCTGAAACAGAAATATCTTTATACACAGTTTGATCTATAACTCCAAAATTAATTGAGCTACAATTTTGAGACTTTTTACTCATTTACAAGATTACAATTATGACATTTATAATGTTTATTGAAGAAAATGTTGAAATTCACTTTACACGGTCTTTAAGCGGGACGCCACTCTCACTGAACCGAAAAACGGGCACCCCGACCCAGCCAGCCGTGTCCCCGTCTTGGTGGAGGGACAGGCTGAGAGCGGCTGACCGAAATCAGAGCGCCTGCCCCGGATTGAACAAGAAATACACACCCCTGAAGCCACGGAGCTCAAATGTTTACTGAGAAGTTTCTAAACTTCATCGTAAGAAATCCTTCATGTTCTATAATTACGATGAAATTTAGCAACTTCTCAGTAAACATTTGAGCTCGTTTTCTTGTTCAATCCGGGGTGGGTGCTCTGATTTTAGTCAGCCGCTCTCAGCCTGTCCCTCCACCAAGATGGGGACACGGCTGGCCGGGTCGGGATGCTTGTGTTTCGGTTCAGCGAGAGTGGCGTCTCGCTGAAGCCACGGAGCTCGACTGTCCATCATAAAACTAACTTGACCGCGGTTTAATGTGGCGCTATGGCTCTGCAGACATTGAACGTTGCTGTCTTGTGGTGTTGAGTGTAAAATACTTCCACACAGCGGACATGTTACAATGAAAAGTTGGCTAGCTGTTAGCTAAGGCCCTGTTTACACGGACACTGTGTGGGGGAAACGCAACTTTTGGGTATGTTAATTAGGTTGAAAGTTTTGCGTTGACATGGGCGAATTCTGTGGATACGACTCTCTCCCCCCCACCACCCCGTACTCATGAATTTACTGTAGTTACCATGCTGGGCCATTAGATGGCGCTGTGATTTTTGGAACCTTCA
This sequence comes from Garcialebias charrua, assembly GCA_038048925.1. NCBI lineage: Eukaryota > Metazoa > Chordata > Actinopteri > Cyprinodontiformes > Rivulidae > Garcialebias > Garcialebias charrua. Next base: position 47,962 of record JBBPBX010001469.1, read on the forward strand.
CTACTGCGCACGCGTGCCACTGCTGCCTGAGGTAAACAAACAGAGCACACGAGGCAGCCTGTTTTCCTCTCTGGCTAAAAGTTCAGCTAAACTACAAGTTGTTGTCAACAAGTTAACAACAAGTTAAAGCTGGAATTTGGATAAGAATCAACAGATTTGACACCAAGTGTGGGACCTGCTTCATCTGCGCACCAGTTGCTGACTGGACCGTCCGGAACCGAGTCAACATGTCTGACTTTAGTCCGTGAGAATCAGCTGATTTACAGCAGGGCTACAAGGTAAACCATGTTCTTAATAATGTTTCCTTGTGTTTAGTTCGATCACAGAACAACCAACTGAGGTTTTATTTTTATTTTTTTCCTGCGAGGTCGAAGCTGTTCCACGAAGCGGACCGGCGGTTCGGATGTGGGTCCAGTGTCCAGCAGGATGAAAACAACAGAGTCCAGTTCATTAAAGTTCGGTTAACGTGTTTTTAAAAGTGTTCAATTTAATTCTCAGTGTTTGTGACATGAGTTTGTGGTGTTGAATAAATAAATAAATTAAAAATCAACCTGGTGTCTTCATTTTCAGCAGCATGTTAGGCATGACGTAACGAGTCCAGATAGCTTCATTTAGCTCAGATAAATTTAAATATCTCCCACGCTAACATAAATACTGTTTATTATTGTTAAACTGTTAATATATAGCACATTTAGTATGTTATAGTGCAGCGTGACACGTGAAATGTCCGACTGCCTCGTTAACAGACAACTGGATCCAGGCAGCTGGCTCTCTTCCAACACAGATGCAGGTAAGGTGTAGAATAATTAAATATGAGAATCAAAATATATTCCATCAGCTATAGTTCAGAAAGTGGTGCGTGTGTCCACTGTCCAGTCCACCGCCATTGTTAAAATGCCGGCTGTCTGCGCGTGCGTGCTGCGTGCATGTGTTCAAACAAAAGCTCCACGGGAGATGTTTACATTATCAACGGGGGGTCAGCGAAAAACTTCCACCTTGAGAGCAGGATCAGAAAAGTATCGGTGTCATCGAGGGGGGCCAGCGGTGTCGTGTAGGCGATAAGCAAAGTCGCAAAGAGAAAGAAGCGGTTACACTCAAAATACGCGCCATGTAAACAGGCCCTAAGATGCTACTCACTCAGTCCTTACGCTGTAGCTGGCTGCAAACTATGAAATGGATTTCCTGAATGTGAGGCGGGTCTTGTTACTCTGGGTTCATGAGACACGCCTCCGTTCAGGAAATCCATTCCATAGTTTGAATCCAACGTGCATCATGGATCGGAAAGTATCGGCAGGTTGGATTGAAAATCCAACCGGATCGGATCGGCCATATATACATATATATATANTATATATATATATATATATATGTGTGTGTGTGCGTGTAGGACCTTGCCTAGTCAACGGCCCTGCAGCCTGGGGGAGCAGATGGGTTGCCTACATGGCAGCTCTCTGCTCCACACAGACGGCTGTGGTAGCTCAGTGGTCTGTAGTTGTGTCAGGATGGGCTTGATCACAGATCTTTTTTGTAACAGAGGCATGGACCTGAAGGTAGCATGCATGTTTTTAGACTCTGGGAGGAAACGTAGTACAGGTGACCCCCTACCTACGACTCCATCGACCTACGGCCGCCCGGACCTACGAACGTATCATATTTAATAAAAATATGAAATTACTGTATTAAAAAAATATATATATTATTTTATTTTTTTTTTTTTTGTGTGTTTAAATGTTCTTAATTTCATGTGTACATCACTTTGTTGCAGCTGTGGTTGTTTTAAAGGCTTTATAAATAATAATTATGATAAAAATGATCATTTCTGATCATTTTTGTCATGATTGCGCAATCTTGCGCAGCAAGTAGAAGGTCTTCAGTTTACACGGTCACAAGTTAATGTAGAACACCGAACGCCATTTTAGGTTCAGTCACGGGGGCCTTTGAAGGTCTCCAGTTTAGACGGTCACAAGTTAATGTAGAACACCGGACGCCATTTTAGGTTAGCTGCCAGGAGCCAGCCTTTGAAGACTGGTGACCAGGATGGCCTCATATCAGAGTCAGAGTCAGAGAGTCTTTATTGTCATTTGCACCGCATGTGGTACATGTGATGAAAACGAGATTATGTACACGGGGTCCCAGTTACATCCAACAACAAATGCAAGAGAAAAACAGTAATAACATCTAGAATTAACTAAGAAAAACATCAACTAGTAATACACTAAGCCTAATATAGTGGAAATAAACAGCAGCACGAACATGAGTTTGTATGAGCAGATGGTCACAGATGAACACAGATGAACACAGCAACAAGAAAACAGATCAGCATCAGCACAATGTGATATTTTGCAGTGTTTATTTTTTATTTTATTTTTATTTATTCATGAGTCTAACAGCCTCAGGGTAGAAGCTGTTCCTCAGTCTAGTGGTTCTACATTTGATGCTCCTCAACCTCCGTCCTGAGGGGAGTGGGGCAAAGAGTGAGTGTGCTGGGTGAGTGAGGTCTTTCATGATGCAGGTGGCTCTTTTCCTGCATCTGGAGGTGTAAATGTCTGTGATGGTGGGGAGACTGACTCCAACAGACTTCTGTGCAGCCTTCACCAATTACTAGCTGGAAACGTCTCTGTGAACTTTGTGGATGTCTCAGGCAGCAGCGGATTTATCGCCGATCGTGCCAGGCCGTCGCGCGAACACCTCCGGCCTGGCTAGCTCCAGAAGCTAACACGGGAGCTAACACGGGATGCAGCAGCCACCTCAAAGTAAGAAATTATATTTTTATTTAATTTATATTTTTATTACTGTACTATATTAATTAATTACACTGTGTTAGGTGTGTTAGGATAGTACGAAGTACAGTACAGTACTTGGTACCACAAAAAAAGATTAAAAAAATACAGGACATCCCCGAGTGACGAGTGGACGGAAGGACTGACCTGCGAACAGATCGACCTGCGAACCGTTCTTAGGTCCCGAACTCGTTCGTAAATCGGGGGTTGGGTGTACCTGGAGAAACCCACGCAAACGTGAGGAAACATGCAACCTCTACCCAGAGACCCCAGGTCCAAACAGGGTTTGAGATCAGAACCTTCTTGCTGTGAGGTAGACATTTTTTTTTAGGAATCCTGCGGGTCACGGGATTCCTAAAGGATTCCTGCAGGATTCCTGCAGGATTCCGGCAGGACAGCAGTCAACTTTACTAGAACTCACAGGATTGGGATGGGTCAGGACAAAAAGTTCTCAGGACCAGACAGGAGCGGGAGCCAACAAATAGGACAAAAAACAAAACAAAAAACCACTTTGGACAGGCACTGCTATTTTGTAGTTTTCTTTCAATTCACCTTCACTCTGGAATACCAGACTTGCAATGCTCCAGTCTGTAATGTGTTAAACACAAAATATAAAAAGGAATGGGTAGAAGATTAAATCAAATTCAGTGCATTTCTTAAAGACTAAATGAAAGAAGAAGAAAAAAGGGAGCGGTACAGGAGTGGGACAGGACAGGAGTGGAAATCCAGTCCTGTGTCATCCTCTACTGGGAGGCCGAGCTGACGCTGGGGAGTGGTGGAGCAGAGGTCGGAGAAGGTGGGCCTGTGATCCGAAAGTCGCAGGTTCAACTCCCTGGACGGACAACATCAAAATGTGGATGGGAAAGGGTGAAACACCCACACCTGCCTCCACCCTCATTTTCCCCACTCTGGGCCCTTGAGCAAGGCCCTTAACCCCCACCACCTCTTGAGAACAAGTCCTCGTGACTCAGTGAGACTACCTGTATAAATGAAGGGTAGATAATAATAATAATAAATAAATAAATAAATGCTACAGTGAGGGCGTGAGAGCCAGATTCATATGGTCGGCCCAGTGAGTTTGATGTGCGTGCTCCACGCCTTGTTTCATGTTTCTGGTGTACTTTCATGGCAGCACTACAGCGCCTCATACAGGTCTGGCATAGGAACTACAGCATTTTACGTTGTTTTCTGCATCTTTGTGTGGCTTGAAATCTTTTAGACATAGTGCCATGTTAACAATAGAATCTTAAAAACAACAAGTAAAAAGCCCTTAGTGTTATAACCTGATCATTCTGCAATGCCCCCCTCCCCTGTCTTCAGAAAACAACCACGCTATTTGAGCTTGCATTTTGGGAGCTCACTGCATTGTTTGGCCAAGGTGTGGGTCACGGTCTGTAAAACTTTCCATGACACTGCAAGTTTCAGGATTGTTTCTGCCGTCCACTGTGCCCAACTCATGCTGAATTCACCAGCACTGTTGTCTCTGCACAGGCATTTATGATGCCACTGCAAACATAAGCTTTGTCCTCAGATGAAGGATCAGCCAGGGTTCATGCCCTTCTGGGGTCAAACAAACAGCAAATATGGACAGGCCGCCACTTGGATCATGAGGCTGAGTGGACATTATGGTGGAACTTTATATAAAGACAAGAACAAAGGATGGAGGCAGATTTTGTTTAGCTGTCAGCAGTAATGAAAATAGGTATTTTTATTTTAAATAACCACAACGGTTACACTAAAATATTCCTAAAGAGCCATGATTAAATCTTATCTTTCGAGTCTCTTTTTGGATTGGAGAAATGTCAAACCACAACAAAACAAAACCAAAAACAGTTCCTGTTTGTGGATCAAAAACATAAAAATCATGAATAAATAAATAAATAAACTAATTAATAAAAAATAAAAACAATGGAGAAACATCTGAGAAGAGTAACAATAAAGAAAAACAACTCAGATTTTTTAGTTTGGGAAATTTTGAAGAATTGTGTTTTTCATGGCGTATTCAGTGTAATAAACATTTAATAAAATGAAAGAAAACATTAACTCACATTCTTCACACTGCATTATCACTTCCTGCACCCACTTTATCTTTTAAAGAAGAATTAATGTGGGCAGCGGTATCTGGGAGCATCAGGCACTTTGGAAGCAGGCAAAGTAAACAAAGAGTTAAGCACATGCATGCTTGTGTGCACATTGTACTCACACACACACCCACGCACGCACGCACGCACGCACGCACGCACGCACGCACGCACGCACGCACACACATACACACACACACACACAACAATGGCTTGTATGTGTAAAGATCAGATTTCCATCATGTTTGTTTTTTTAGGATAAGGCATGTGAGAACAAATACAACATTTTGCTCGCTCGTCTGCTGAAACCAGTAGAGTGACTCAAAATGTTGCTTGGTGTGCACACTCCTGCACAGAATTCAACAATTTCATCACAACAGTTTGTGCATTCTGAAAGAAATCCCAGGAAGAGCTTTTTATTGCTGCTCTGAGTGGTTTGACTGTTGGCACAACATCCCACCAACACCTGAATGAATTTCATACAGTCGAGAAATACTACAGTAATTGGATACACAGTACATGTATAGCTGATCAACGTTTGGAGTCAACACAATTCAAGATGGCTGCCAAAGCTAACTGAACATAAAAAACAGGTAATAATTCAGTTATTTTTTCAAAAAATGTGATAAACTTTGTTCTGGCAGTAGCTGAGTGGTTTAAGACTTTAGTGATATCTTGGCTGTTTCTGTGTTAGACAAATACCTCATAAACCACCTAAAAGATTATATTGAAACAGTACATGGATGTACATACATGTACATGGATACATACAAACAGTACATGGATGTACATACATGTACAACTTAACTTTCTGACTCAGTCCAATTTAAGACGGACACAGCAGGTCATTAAAAGAGAAAAATGTCTGATTGAGTGAGAAGCAGCTCCTCAGGCACCAGCTCCCCCATCATTTGCTAGAATTTGGTGTGGAAGTAGCAGTCATTCACTGAACATACTCTAAGCATGACCTCTCATGGTATTTTTCCAAAATGGCTCCAACGTCATCATTTCTCAACAGAAGATGATCTCAGTGTAAAACTGAAATGGAAGGAGGCCTTTAACTGTCTTTATTGGATTTATAATCAGATTTACGTCGTCAGATTGGCAGAAATGAGATTTGAAGCTACAGAATGTTTAAAAGCAATCTATCTCTAATCTGTCTCTAATCTCCACAATGTCTGTTTGACAAAAACAAATGTTGAACATGCAGAAACTGACCGCTCTGCGATGACAGGAAACACAATGCATGTGCTGACGGGTCAGAGCGACCCGTCATTTAACCGAGGATTCAAAGAAGAACAAGAAATCCAGCATCGGCGCAAAGCCAAAAGTGATGGCAACCGCTTAGCAAGGGTTCCCAACACAACTCACGGCAGCACGGTGGCACAACTGGTAGAGCTGCTGCCTCTCAGCGAGAAGGTTGCCGGTTCAAATCCCGGTCCGGGGCCTTTCTGGGTGGAGTTTGCATGTTCTCCCCGTGCATGCGTGGGTTTCCTCCGGGTACTCCGGTTTCCTCCCACAGACCAAAAAACATGCTTGTTAGGCTGATTGGTGACTCTAAATTGACCCTAGGTGTGAGTGTGAGAGTGGATGGTTGTTTGGTGTGAGTGAGACAGGTCCCTCTTGTAAATGAGTCCCCGTGACTCAACGAGGCTAGCCTGTATAAATAAAGGTTGAATGAATGAATGAATGAAACTCGCATCCTACTAAAACTGGAAAAGGTGAAAACAATAGCTGGATTGTTCTGCCTTGAAAACGTGGCACCACCATGTGCACGGCCACAACTGTGCAAACGTTCAATTGTTTAGTGCAGGGGTCCCCAAACTTTTTCCTGTGAGGGCCACATAACTTTTCCCTTCTCTGGTGGGGGGCCGGAGTCAGTTTTTAACAGGAAAAAGTGTGATGATTGCAGGAGTGCCTAAATGTAAAAATGTATTGTTTTCCAGAAAGCACAATCAAATAACCCTCTCTGGGTTCTTCACAGAACAAAAGTCAGGAGATAAATAACAACACTATTAATAAAATAAACACTATTAATAAAATAAATAACCAAATGAAACCCCCTCTGGGTTCTTCACAGAAAAAAATCCAGGAAATAAAACTATTAAATAAATAACCATGTGACGGGATTCATAGTGTTACCGCAGATTTTATTCTTTGAATACCGCCACCGCCTCTTTACAGATGAGACAGACAGCCTTTTCTTTTCATTGAACAAAAAAATTATCATTTGTCCACTGCAGCTTAAATGCCCTGCATTCTGAATCAATTTTTCTCTTACCTAATCTTTTCGCCATTATTCCGTTCTGTCTTTGAGAGGGGCGGGTTTAGGATTTTTTTCTGGGGGTTGCCAGATAGGGGCACAGACCGCAGAAGGGTGGAACAGAATGTCACATTTTGGATGCAGCAGCGTTTTTCCCTAAACGCTGACACAATTAAATGTGGAACAATAGTTCAAAATAGTTCATAACTAAGGAACATTTTATTGCAAAAGTCCGACTTTATTATCAAATACAAATAAACATATGAAAAAAATCTAAATGCTCTCTGGTATTGTTCTGGGGGCCGGACAATATGTGGAGGGGGGCCGCATCCGGCCCGCGGGCCGTAGTTTGGGGACCACTGGTTTAGTGGAACAGAAACAAGACGTGGAAAACAACAATGGCCAAATGTCTTTGTTGCTGAATCACAAAAGCTGTGAGTTGGTTACCGTATTTGCAATCACAGGAATGCACTCGCTGTTAAATGCTCAAACCCACATTGTCACAAAGAGATAAAGGACATTATTATGAAGGAGCACGGTGGCTGTGTGTCAGGAGCAGGAGAAACGGTCTTGTGTCCATATGGGTTTGGTTCTGTAACTGCAGCCAGACAAAATACGCATCTAAAATATTCACCCACTTTGCCCCCATTAGGACTGG
>JBBPBX010001469.1:59878-102576 GCA_038048925.1 Garcialebias charrua
GAGGCATTTTAAAAGCAGTTTTCCATTCGTCCCCCTTGCGAATACGGACCAGATGATAAGCATTGCGAAGGCCAAGCTTTGTGAAGACAGTTGCACCTTGTAGCTGCTCATAAACAGATTTGATAAGAGGAAGTGGATATTTGTTTTTGATTGTGATCTGATTCAGACCCGATAATCGATACACGGATGGAGGGTTTTGTCTTTCTTTGAGACGAAGAAAAAACCTGCCCCAAGTGGAGATGTAGATGGACGGATAATTCCAGATTTAAGAGACTCTTAAATATACTCTGTCATGGTTGCCTTCTCAGGCCCTGAGATGTTATATAATCTACTAGCAGGTAGTGGAGCAACAGTAAGTAAATCAATTGCACAGTCGTAGAGTCTGTGACGAGGTAAGGATAATGCCTGTTGTTTGCTAAAAACCGGTGCCAGAGAGTGGTAAGTGGTAGGCACGTTGGTTAGGTCGATCTTTTCTTTTACCAATGGAGGAGGTGAACCGGGAGAGACTGCAGAATGGAGACATGTTAAAGAACACTCCTCCCCCCATCGTTCAATTCTGTTCTCTGTCCAGTTAATACATGGATTGTGTGTTTTTAACCAGGGGTATCCTAGTACGAGTTGAGATGTGGGCGAGTCAAAAACAAAAAACTCACCAGACTCCCTGTGATTTCCTGAGACAACAAATTTAATCTTTAATGTTTTCAAAGAGATGGACGAAATGTGTTGTCCCGTGATGGCGGTGACAGGAATGGATGGGTCCAAACTGGTTGTGGGAATCTGCAGTTTGTCTACTAGATCTCTGCTGATCAGGCTCTGTTCTGCACCAGAGTCGAGTAATGCCTGCGTGGGATGATTAACAGAGTTCAAACAGAGAATCACAGACCAGGTTAAATTTTTAGGAGAAAGAGAAGTTGTACCCACCAGTATCCCCTTACCTACTGGCGGGCGTTGGCTTTTAGCAGTAATCTGCATGTTTTTACTGCGTGTCCTTGTTTTCCACAATACATGCATGCATTGGCCTCAAGACGTTGCTGTCGCTCCTCAGGGGTGATTCGGGTCTTTCCGATTTGCATCGGCTCTGCCTCGGAAAAGGACTCAGAAGCTGAGAGGGCAGAACTTCCGGAAGCGAGAGACTCACGGGAGTTGAAGTCATCCTCGAGTTGGCTCTCTCGAACACGGTTGTCAACGCGGATGGCCAAGGCAATTACGTTGTCCAGGTCGGAAGGAATTTCCCCAGTAATTAGCTTATCTTTTATCTGGCGGTTTAAAGCTTTGATGAATGCGCTACGGAGTGCTTTTCCTTCCCATCCGGACTCCTCAGCGAGGATGCGGAAGTGTATTGCAAACTTCGCCACCGTTTCCACTCCTTGGCGTAAGGTAAACAGTTTTTGGGCCGCTTCCTCCTGTTGGAGAGGGTGGTCAAACACCTGGAGAAAGTTCTTCAAAAACATGGAGTAAGACAAGCGGTCGACGGGACGTCGGCGGAGGAAGGCTTGTGCCCATTGGAGCGCCTCGCCCTTAAGTGCACTTATAATGTAAGTAATGCGAGCAAAGTCAGAGTCGTAGGTAATTGGAGCTCGTTTAAAAGCCAACTCGCATTGGAGAATGAAGCCGCCACATTTTCGTGTGTTACCTTCAAAAAACTCAGAAGGACGAACGTCTGGTTCCTTACAAGGAACTTCGTTTGGTTTTGTTTGGGTTGATAACTCCTTCTGTAGAGAAGACACCATGCTCCCCAGCTGCAGTAGGTTTTTTTGGGTAGTTTGCTGCTGAGTGACAATCTGCTGTAATGTTGACCCAAACTGGCCCCTTACTTTCTCAGTCGTGCCTGGGGGGTCCATAGGCTGGGACATACTATCAGGTTTGGTTTTAACGTCAACCCCAAATAGCAGACCAAGGAAGTAAGGACACAAGGCAGGGCAAAGGTTAGTGAGTTTATTTACAGTGCAGATAAATAGTACTTGAGCAGCTGTAAAGGAAAGGGAGAGAGTTGGTGAGTATATATCCGTGGGTATATGATGGTTTTGAATCTTGCGTTGAAGAATTGAAATTCTTACTTTGTTTTGCAGGAGGTGTTCTGTAGGAGAGTTGAAGGTGGGATTCCTGGGGTTGCAGCAGGTTGAGTGAGAGGATCCAGTTGGAGAGAGGAGCAGGCTGAGACCAGACGGTGCAGATGAGGACATCTAATGATCCACAGAGGTTGAGACCCGTGGATGAAGAAGGTCTTGGAGAAGACCAGAGTCAGGCCGTGGAAGGTCCGAATGGAAGAAGATGTCCCATCGCTGAAGAGGTGTCTGGCAGCTGCTTAAATAGGTGAGTCAGTAGTCCTCCTCAGAATGGCAGCAGGTGTGGTGAGTTGAGTGATTGGCTGTGGAAGGAAGAGTGACAAACAGACAGAAAAAAAACAAGAATCCCACACTCTCTGGTGCCTGCGTCACAGACGACGTATGCGGAAGTTCCCGGATTTCCCGTGACGACTCATGGCGCGAAGTTTAAAATAACTTTAAAATCAAAATTTAATTGATTTATCATTTTGCTTGTAAAAACGAACATAGTTGAATGATACAACATATATATTTTATGCCACTTTATGCAAAGTTACAAAATCATGTCACATCCCCTTTAATTTAAATAAGTTATCATTGAACATTGATAAAACAAATTATATGATTTTTAGTTAAAAAAAGACAGCTACTGTTGTTCCTTTCAAAATTGATAGTGCTGAAATATGTAGCGTAAGTGAAATGAAGTTTTTGGGTGTAATCATTGATGATAAACTGTCATGGAAAAAGCACATGAATTCTGTTAAAACTAAAATATCCAAATCCACAGCTGTACTATATAAAGTAAAGAATTTATTGAATGATAAAGCCTTGTATTTGCTGTATAATACAATTATAGTACCACATTTAATTTATTGTGTTGATGTCTGGGGAACAGAGTGCAAACTATAACAAAGCCTATTTTTATCTTACAAAAAAGAGCTATAAGAATTATAACAAGAATACATTACTGTCATCCATCAAGTATATTATTTTGTAAATTGAGACTACGGTACTGAAGTTTTATGCTCTGGTGAAATATAATATTTTTATATTAATGTATAAAGCACAAAATTACACACTACCATCAAATATTCAAAAGCATTCTGTAAAAAGGAAACTGTCATGATATGAGGAAAGACAGGAAACGTTGGTCTCGGTCGCAGAGCCGTACCCCTTTTATTTAGCTAGTACACGAGGTAACAAGTGTGTCTTCTTCGTTAACTATACGTCAGTCCTCGCTAGTGCTCCCCCTGGTGGTCTGGAGACCGAACTACGGTTACACTAAATACAGTGAGAACTAATCTCACAACATCTCCCCTCTTTTGAAGCTAAGCATTGCAAAACCCAAAACATCTGCAAGCTAGTTCAGTACATAAAATTATACTCAAATCCAACATTTCTAATTTAATTAATTACTCCATTGAACGTAATCTTTAGTTGTCACAACTCTTTTCAACGAGGACTTTTCTCAAACATTAAACTAGGATGTTTTCAAAACAACTCAAAACAACTTTCCAACTTCTCTTTTTTTTTTTTGTCTTATCAATCTTAACACTGAACAATACGGGACATCACAGGGGTAGACTGCCCTCAGTCCTGATAGGGATTATTCTGCCCTTTTGAACTTTATCAGTCTCTGAATCTCAGAGGCAGTTTTATTTCTCGACCCCTGGAAGTTGTTCTCGCAGGAGTAGATGGTGGGAAGGAAGGTCTTAAGGAAGGGCTCGCTACTGGCTGATTTGATGGTGGTTCCGATGGGATGGCCACATCTGTAGCTGGGGATCTGCAGTCCTGCTGCAGCACTGCAGACTCAGTCACAGGTTGTGCTGTTGGATCATCAGTCCCAGGGGCCTCCTGAAGATGCCGTCTGTTGCGACGGGTCACGTTCCCGTTGGCCATTTCCACGAGGTAGGATCTTGGCTCCTTGGACTTGCCGATGACTTTGGCAGGCGTAGTCCATCCTTTTTCCCCATCCAGTTTCACTCGCACATTTTGGCCCGGGAGAAGTTCTGGAAGAGGGCGAGCTGAATACCTGCGGTCGTGGAAGAATCTGTAAGAATCTTTAGCCTTGGCATCCTTCTCGTAGACTAGGTCTGGGTCGACAGGCTTTGGCATCAAAGTCTTTTCCAGGACAGGAACAGTGGTGCGGATCTGTCGACCAGTCATAAGTTGTGCTGGACTTGAACCTGTTGCAGCCAATGGTGTGGAGCGGTAACTCATAAGGGCTAAGCAGGGGTCAGGCTGCTTAAGGATATACTTGGCAGTCTGAACAGCTCTTTCTGCCGCTCCATTAGATTGTGGGTAATGGGGGCTTGAGGTTACATGAGTGAACCCATACCTTTGCTTGAATTCTTGGAACTCTGTCGACGTAAACTGTGTCCCATTGTCACTGACAAGTTCCAGCGGGATGCCCCACCTCACAAACATGTGTTTGAGTTTGTTGATAACTTGAGCGCTGGAAGCGGAGGTCAGGGAAGCGATTTCGATGTCCCTTGAAAAATAGTCCACTGCAACTAGATACGTCTTTCCTTCGAGCACAAACAGGTCCACTGCAATTCTCTGCCATGGACCGCCGGGCAGAGGAGTTGTCACTAGTGGTTCGTGTCTCTGTGTAGGTTTATGCTCTCTGCAAAAATCACAGGACTTCACTTTGTTTGTGATCTGTGCTCCAATCTTCGGCCACCACACTGTCAACTTAGCTCGCTCACGACACTTGGTGAGGCCCTGGTGGCCTTCGTGTAGTTGGTCTACAACACCAGCTCGGAGTGCAGTCGGAACTACGATGCGGTCATGATAAAGGACCAGCCCATCCAACTCTGATAGGTGACTTCTGGCTGCATAGTATCCATGCAGCAATGAGCTCTTTGACATGTTCCTAGGCCACCCATTTCTGATGAACAGTATTACTTTTTGAAGCTTAGCATCATTTTGTGTAGTCTGGCGGAGTTCTTCCAGCTTTGATGACCTGATTGGCTTGCTAGCCACCATAGTGTTGACATATGCCTTTACTTGTGTTTCAGTTTCTGGAACATGACAGTCTTTCAACGGATGTCTGGAAAGTGTGTCGGCGACTATGAGCTGTTTGCCGGGAACATGTTCTGCGGTGACATTGAACCTCATAAGACGCATAAGTAGTCTCTGGCATCTTAGTGGCGTTTTGTCAAGATCATAAGAGTTGATCAGTGGTACCAGTGGCTTATGATCTGTTTGCAACCGGACATGTCCCATCCCTTGGATGTATCGAGCAAACCGTTCACAGGCCCAGACTGACGCCAGACACTCTTTCTCGATCTGTGCATACCTCTTCTCGGCATTAGTTAGTGTGCGCGAGCAAAAGGCAACAGGACGCAGCTCCCCCTCATGGTCTTGTAACAGAGCAGCACCAAGGCCGTAACTACTGGCGTCGGCGCTGACCACTGTTGGCCTGTTGACGTCGTAGTAGCAAAGGGCTGGCGCAGCTATGAGCATTGTTTTAGCCATGTTGAATGCTCGCTCCTGGGGTTCATCCCAAACCCATGCAGTCTCTTTCTTAAGCAGATCAGTCAGCGGATGCAGCACTGTGGACAGGCCTGGCAGGAATTTCCCTACGTAGTTCACCAGCCCAAGCACCTGTCTCAGCTGCTCCACATTGGACGGACGTGGCATCTTAGCAACAGCGTCCACTTTGCTTTCATCAGGCTTTACACCATCAGCACCAATGATGTGTCCAAAAAACTGCAGTTCAGTCTTCCCAAAGTGACACTTGGCCCTGTTCAACTTAAGGCCTGATGACCTGATCGTCTGTAAAACAACATCGAGTCGGCGGTCATGTTGCTCCTTAGTAGACCCGAAAACCAGGATATCGTCCATCACGACGACGGTTCCTTCTAGGTCCCTCAGCAGATCACTCATAAGTCGCTGGAAAATCTCAGGGGCGGATGTTATCCCAAAAGGTAGACGCTTGAAGCAAAATCTGCCCATGGGGGTGATAAATGTGGTCAGTCTTTGGCAGCTGGGGTCCAAAGGAATTTGCCAAAACCCACTAGAGGCGTCTAGAGTGGAGAAAATCTTGGCTCCTGCCAGTTTAGGTGTTATGTCATCTAATGTAGGTAAAATATAGCGTTCGCGCTTAACACCCTTGTTCAATCGCTTTAAATCGACACACACTCTGACTTCCTCCTTATTACGCTTTGGAGCGGGCACCATTGGGGCACACCAATCTGTTGGTTCAGTGACCTCCTCAATGATCCCGAGGTTTAGCATCCGCTTTAGTTCTTTCTCTACTTTTGGAAGGAGGGGAAAAGGGACTCGGCGTGGTGTATTGACGCTGTATGGAATTGCCTCATCATTCAGCTCAATTTTAACAGGCGCGCAGTTCAGTAGACCTATTTCCCCGAACACATCACCGGATAACAAATAGTCACCACTGATAGCATTGACTCTTTTAATTAGTCCCATTTGCTTTGCCACTGCTCTGCCTAATAGGTTACTGACAAATTGTCCTTTAATAACCGTGATCCAGTACTTGTATCTCTGTCCCTTGTGTGTGGTGGTAGCAAGGAACCTACCCACGCATCTGACCTTTCCACCTGGACTGTACACTGATCTGGACTTATGCAGTTCTGGTTTTTGCTGAAGATCATTGAAAGTTGCATCTGTCATAACTGTGGTGTCAGCACCAGTGTCAATTTTAAAATTCACTGGGCTACCGTTCACCAGCAGCTCAATGTCCCAGTCGGTGTCTGAATCTGACTCCTCGATGACATTTGACTTTGCTGTTGCTCCAAGAAACAGTTCACCAATAAAGAATGAATCCTCATCTGAATCTACAACAGCTTCAGCTCTGACTTGTTTTACCATTTTGGTTTTGCACACAGCCTCAAAATGTCCCATTTTGTTACACTTTCTGCATCTTTTATTACGGGCTGGACAATTTTCTTTTCTGTCATGCATCCTATCACATCTCTGGCAGTTCTGTCTATTCTCGCTGTATTTTGGCGCTTGTTTCTGCCGTGGTTTCTCATAGCTCCTCCTTGAGCTGTTAAACTGTTTTTGTCTCACCTCATTCACTGTAGTTTCACCGTGCTCCGCACTTTGTTGCTTCACTTGTTCACTCTGACGTGCAAGCTGGATGGCTCTCTCTAGAGTCAGGTCCGCTTCAAGTTGCAGTCTCTGAGAAACTTCCTTATCCATTATTCCAATGACGATCCGGTCCCGAATCTGTTCGTCTTTCCCCGCGCCGAACTCGCAGTGCTGCGCGAGCTCATATAAGCTCCGCACGAAAGCTTCGACGGTCTCCCCCGCCCTCTGGCTTCTTTTGTGGAAACAAGCGCGGTCATGGATGACGTTTCTTTTCGGAACAAAATGTTCGTCAAACTTCTGCAACACCAGGGCGAAGTCATACTCTGGATGTGGTCTAGCCTCCGTTGCAGCAGGAAACACGAAAGAGCCGTAAACAGGTTCGGCGTCTCTCCCCATAGAGTACAGGAGCGAATTTACCTGCACCTCGCTGCTCTCTTTGTCGAGTTTCGACGCGACTCTGAAGCGGGAGAACCTCTGCCGCCAGGTCGGCCACTCCGCCGGCTGGGCAAAATCAAACGGCTCGGGAGGTCCAAACTTCGCCATTGTGTTTTCTCCGTGGGCGTTTAAGTCCTTAATTCTGACACCATGTCATGATATGAGGAAAGACAGGAAACGTTGGTCTCGGTCGCAGAGCCGTACTCTTTTTATTTAGCTAGTACACGAGGTAACAACTGTGTCTTCTTCGTTAACTATACGTAAGTCCTCTCTAGTGCTCCCCCTGGTGGTCTGGAGACCGAACTACGGTTACACTAAATACAGTGAGAACTAACCTCACAACAAGGTTAAAAAGATTTACCTGACTAAATAAAGGTTGAATGAATGAATGAATTTTGAAAATTTTTAACAATTTAATACTTAATAAATCCCTGTTTTTGGTCAATACCATTCAGGTCTTTTGAGCCACCCACACAAATCTTACATCAAACTACTCTCCAAGACCAGACCTATGAGGCACAGCTGTTTATCATTTTTATGCATTTTGTAATTTTTCACAATTTAAAGACCGTGTAAAGTGAATTTCAACATTTTCTTCAATAAACATTATAAATGTCATAATTGTAATCTTGTAAATGAGTAAAAAGTCTCAAAATTGTAGCTCAATTAATTTTGGAGTTATAGAGCAAACTGTGTATAAACATATTTCTGTTTCAGGATTTTTTAGGCGTGTTTTAAATGTGACCGCGTTTCGTCACGCGGTCTTCTTAAGTATAGCCCCACCCCCTGCAGCTCCAGCCGTATAAATTCACCTCGGTGGAGCCGTTCACTCGCGAATCGCAGATAGCATCAGATAGCAATAGCATAGATATTTTGTTCATTGTTAGCTAGCTAATCAATTATGCCTCGTTCGTGCATCTTCCCTGGATGTCGCAATGGTCAGGGCACCCGTACAAATCATAACGTGTTTTTATACCGCGTGGTTTTATACCGAGTATCTGTAATGCCTGGATAGGTCAATGGATAAAGCGCTTGCCTTCCGTCCCAAACCCCACGGGTTCAATTCCCGCATGGTACAACTCTTTTTTTTTATTTTTTTATTCATTCCAGATTAAAAACACACAAGAAAACTATTTACAAAAACAGCGTAACTCTTGGAAAAAGTAGCTGCTGTTACAGACAGAACTCAGATAAAAACAGAGCAGGTTTACTGGCTCTGCTGTCTGCCTCTCCACACAGTCAGCTCAGGGGGCAGGACACGAGCGCAGCTGCGCTGAAACCACGCCCACGCACTGACACGCCCCCAGCGTTCCAGGGCAAGGCAAAATCATGTTTTTTCATGATTTTTGAGACTTAATTTTATAAGGTAAACAATGTTTTTAATCAGTCAGATTTATATGGGTGATTAATAACACATATTTATGCCATGTGACAAACTAAAAACACACATTTAATTTCACTTTACACGGTCTTTAATATTTCATAAATCTGTGGGTTTTTCCTCAATAGCTTCCAAGTCATGTGACCTGTTGACCCAAAATCACTGTGAAATAATTCTGCTAGTCTATATAAATGAGGCACAGTCATTTGTTTTCTATTTTAAGTCATATTAATCAGACTCCATGAAGCGGAATGACGAGAGCACCGCACCGATGAACACACGGAGCTCGAATATCCAACGTCCAACTTGAAAATAACTTCACTGCGGTCAAGAGGCAGGTGATCAGACAGATCAGTCAGAAAATGAATCATTCCTGCATGAATAGATGAAGCTGAAACACCAACACGCTTCAGGGTCAGCTGATCACCTTGTTACAACTTGTGAAAGTTATTCTTCAGTTAGGCAACATATTTTGTTGTAAGTTACATTTATGCCCAACAGATCTTAAGCTTCATTTTATTTAGTTGTTTTAGGAAACTACACCTGCACTTTAGTTTTTGTGGTGGATTTTGTTGATCTATATTTTGTGCAGACTTTTTCAATCTAAATAACAGTTCATTTTCATTTTTATACTTGGAGACTGAATACTTTACTAAATAAAGTAATTTCAGTAAAATTACCCCTTGTTTTTTTAAATTTTATATAATACTGCAAAGCAACATGTTAAGTTAATTTTGTCAAATAAATACATTTGATTTCTGTTTTTTTTCGTTATATCACAAAATTTATCGCTATCATGATAACGCTCTGAATATCACAATATAATTTTTGAGCCATATCGCCCACCCCTACTGCCTGATACTTTTCCAAACGAACACGTCTCTTGGGTGATTTTGCATTCACCCTCCACGAGAGCTCGCCCATCCGCTCTGCGGTGGGCGGCGTAATCCAGTTGGTCAGTCGGCTCCTTTCCGACCCTTTCTTTAATTTGGTCGAGGGGACTGATATGGCACCCCAGTCCTCAACATCTTCGGACATGGGTGTGGCTACAGCAAGGCTAGGACAGCAGTTGACTGGAGTTTCGAGCCCCGTCAGACCCACCATCTTGGGCGCCAGGGCACCCTCTACTCGTCAGCAGGATGGAAACAGAGGGCGTCTGTTATGTCCTATGGTGTCTGATCAATGAGGATGCAGTCTCCTGCAGAGTATCCACCATCTGGAGTTTCTCCAACCTCTCCTTCCTAAGGGTCGCTCTCCTTCGACGTTTACAGTTTATGTAGCGGCGGCGATATCATCTACCACGCCGGCATCGATGGCCGTGCAGTGGGGAGCCATGACTAGGGTTGGGCATCGACAATGGAGAATCGTTCGGAACCGGGACTAACTGTCCGGTTTTCCCGGAATCGTTCAAAATATTAATTTTCGATTCTTATTTTCGATGCTAGTCCGCCGACCAGAAGTAGCCGCCAACGCCGAAGAAGAATTTGCAGCCGAAAACCAACAAAGAAGAATCCACTGGAAGTGAGCAGCCACGGTCGAAAGTGTGGCTTAACTTTAATAAAATGACCGGTCAGCTCAGTGCAGCACTTGCAATAATTTTCTATCATGCAAAGGAGGGTGGAGAAGTAAAATAGTGGCCCGTCTTTGACGCGCTCCACTGGATTATTTTCGCTTCGTCCGTGTCTGACCAGAAGTGTGGTCCGTCTGCAAAACGCTCCGCCGGACTTTTCACTGCCTCCTTGTCCGTCTCCATCAGGTAAATAAAACTATAAATTACGTCTCATACCAACATTAAGGCAGCTAACAAGTTATACTCCACTTAAAGCGGTAAGTCAGCTCAAATACAAACACAATGCTAACGTTAGCTCGTATTGTTTTCTTAGACAGACGACCTGAAATGGCTAAAGTTAGCCAAGTGTTCACCACAGCGACAGCGTCCAAGAGAAATACATTGGTGCAACTGAAGAGTGACACAGAAAGATTACAGCATATGTTGTGAAAAGGTTGCATCCCTTTTCAGATGTGGAATCACCAACATATAGGTTAGTTAGGCAATAACAACAGAGCTAATAATTGTCCAACTAACGTTACAGTAACAGGGACATGTTTGTTTATATGTTTGCAGGGACATGGTGAAAACCATCAACCCAATTACACACCACCTACCATGGACCACTTGTCAAATAAGTTAATCCCACCTTGTTATAAGGTGAAGAAGAACTGCTCTGCTCTTAAAACAGAAGATGGATGATGTGTCTGTGAGCAGATACAGAGAAAGCTGATGGAGCAGGTCAAGTGTCATTCATGCACAACTGTCCTTTCTGTTATTAAATTATGAAATCTAAATCCTAGTAATGTTCTTTGTGGTCAACTGAGGAAGACTGGAGATGATGGGGTCACCATGCAGTCTGAGGAAAGGCCTGAGAGTGAATGAGTGGAGGATGAGGAGGATAATTTTGATCTGCAGCAGGTTAGCCCATCAGTGGGAGCTCAGTAACATGACTGCAGCATCACACACTGGACATGTGGAAATGTGTTTTCAAACATAAAGCTCTCATGTAAAAGTATACCCTTGCAAAAAGAAAATGCATAACA
The DNA here is from genome assembly GCA_038048925.1 of Garcialebias charrua. Lineage (NCBI taxonomy): Eukaryota > Metazoa > Chordata > Actinopteri > Cyprinodontiformes > Rivulidae > Garcialebias > Garcialebias charrua. The sequence goes on from JBBPBX010001469.1 coordinate 71,396, forward strand.
TATTGAAGTTCATAAGTTTGATATTTATATACTGGTTGAAAATAGCCCTGTGAGAAATTCATAGTAAATTTAACAAAAAGGAAAAAGTTCATAGCATTAAAATTCAAGTAGAAGTTCAAATTATTTCATCCTGAAAGAACTCTGGCTAACTACTGTAGCTCATTTATAACATGATGGAGTTAAACTCAAAGCAGTCTCCTCAGATAAATAGTGTTAACTTGTTATTTTTATATTAAAGTTTCTGTTAACTTATTATTTTTATATTTGATCATTTCTGTTCAGTGCCCTGAGACGAATTCTGTTGTGACTTGGCGCTATACAGTATAAATAAACTGAATTGAATTGACATGTCTTTTTTTTAACCCCGCCTACAAAAAGAATCTGAATCGAGAATCGAAAAGAATCGGAATCGTAATGAAGAATCGGAATCGGAACTGCTCAAATTCAAACGATGCCCAACCCTAGCCATGTAATACATGTCTGTATTACATCACTGCCTATAATCATAATACTGTTTACATTCTCTGTTTACATTTATTAATACTGTTTACTTTTATTACTACTGCTTACATGTAATTACTACTGTTTACATTTATTTACACTACTCTAATATCTACACCACTGCTGGTACATATACAGTGTGCTCTGAACGGTCTTATTTAGGGATGCCCAATGTGCCTTACTGCATATGCCACTTTTTGCCTCTACAACAACATCAACTACTACCTCATACATATACTGTGTACATTGACTCATACGCTGCTTTGCCACTTTGCAAATGTCAATGCTAGAAACCTTTAGTTTATTTTAGTTATACTTTTTATACTCTTTTTTTATACTAGTATGCAAAAACTCAGGACAATATTATGTTCATTAAATGTTTAATGTTTTAGTTTTAGAGTTGGTGTAAATTTTCATACTCTTATACCACTATGCAAAAAACTCAGGACAGTGTTAGGTTTACTATTTTATGCTTATGTCTATTATTATATGTTTCAGTGTTTCAATGTTTAGATGTTTACTGTTGCACCGAGGGACTGAGAGAAACGCAATTTCGGTCCTGTGTATGTCCTGCACTGTACATATTGCAGATCTGACAATAAAGTTGACTTTGACTTTGACATAGTCTCTCTTCTCTGCGTGGTGCCAAAAGGTTACACCCGCAAATAACTACACAAGCGCCAGCTTGGCAGATGCCCTTGGTTCTCGATGCTCTGTGCTGCCCTTCGTTTGAACTTCTTACGCAGGCGGACCCCAAGTGGTTTTCACGTAAGATGGCTTATTGTTGGCTATGGCCTCAGCGAGGGGGTCGATGAGCTAAGGGCTCTCTCTCCGCTCCTCATGCCTCAGGTGGGACTCTGAGGGCTCGGACGTTATCTGGTGGCCAAACACTACATTTGTACCAGGGCGTTATCTCACTCTATTGTAACCAACCATTGAGGCTGACACGTTTTTAACCTACATTTGTTGAGGGGTCTGGACTATTGAGCACCAGTGAGAGCACTGGAGGCATACGTTGCAGCTACTGCCGCTATGCAAGGTTCAGACCAGCTGTAGGTCTCTTACGGACGCCTAGGTTAGGCTCTCTTTCCAAACAGCGCTTCTCCCACTGGATTGTGGATGTCAATAGCCATGCCTACGCCATGGGGCACGACCCCCCAGCATGAAGGCACATTCTGCCAGGAGCATGTCTGCTTCCTGGGCTGACCTGAAAGGGGTTCAGAGGGAAGCAATATGAGCTGCCGCATCATGTGCTTTCCCATACACGTTCGCCAGATTCTACCAGGTTAGCGTGGCCAGGAGGGATGAAATAGAACGAAAGTTATGAAGGTAATTACAGTTCTATGAATCCCAGATGACCGCCAGAGCTTCTCTTGTCACTCAGAATCCTTGCTTTACGCAAGAAGATTCTGTAGGAGCAGAACCACATGTCGCTAGTCTATATAGCCTCTGATTGCTTATCTAGTCACATGTGTGTGACGTCATCTATATAATTACTCAAACAGCGCATGCGCAAAGTTAACATTCAGTGCTTTCAGCACCGCCCTCTGGCGGTCTTACGGGATTCATAGAACTATAGTTACATTCGTAAATTTCGTTTTGCAACTGTAATCACATTTTTAACAGTGAACAATCGTACTATGAAGGCAATTTTATAGACCTTCTTAAAACTGCATGATTGGTAAATGGTAAATGGTAAAAAATAATGTCCAGTTGATCCTGTATTGAACGCCTTTTTTGATTTTATCATGTCCTGGACGACTGAGAATCTTCACCAGCATACCGGTAAATGGTAAATGGAGCTTATTTATATAGCGCCTTCAAGCCCCCTCTGAGGAGCCCCAAAGCGCTTTACAATACGAGCCATCTACCCATTCATACACACATTCATACACCGTTAGTGGTAGCCTGCCTTGTAGGGCGCGGGGTTAAGTGTCTTGCCCAGGGACACAACGACACATGGTGGGCGGATGCGGGACTCGAACCTCCGACCTTCCGATTGGGGGTCAACTGCCATTACCACTGTGCCACGGTCGCCCGTGTATACCGTGTATTGGTAATACAACAGGCAAACAAAAAAACGAAATTGACAGAATCGATGTAAAAGTCCTAATGAAAATGTTTGCCAACCACTGCATTTTCAAAATATGACACTTGTAATGGTACACGAATATGTACAAAATCATCATTGTACTGATATCAGGGACAGATACAGGGAACCAGACAAAGAATACATTAATCACAGCCCCCCACCCCCCCAGGAGTGGTGCACATTTTATTTACCTGCATTTTGCTAACTGCCACAACAGAAAAGAGGCAGTTTACTATCCAAAGTACTCAAACCAAAGCAAGCACAGCTTGTTCAGATGCCATGCAAGGACTTGAAGACTTGCCTGCTTGTTTCTAATCAGCTGTGTCGATTTGTTTTTGGGTGATCTGCAGCTGCAGTAAAGAGTAATGCGAGGTGCAAGTATAGTCAAGTAGGTCATGAATTATGTTCTTTGAAACCTCTAAGGAAAGCCGTTTTTGTACTAGGTCTATAAGCCTATCAAGTGTCATTTTCTCTCAACTACCACTCACTTCGCTGAACCGATGAGATTGTGTTTCCTCTTTGCCATGTTGTTGTAATAGTGGAAAAAGACGTTTGTGTTGGTACTTTACCTGCATGATGCAGCGATAAAGGCCGCAGTGGTAATGGGAGGAATGGCAGGATATTCTTGGTCATAGTGCTGGATGCCTTTGAACCACTCCAGGTACACAATGCAAAACATTGCCAGAGATAAGCTGATCCCAAGGAGTATCAGACCAACATTAAACCACCAGCTGGAAAAGCAGAAAGATTCATTTATTGCAGCAGCTGTAGATGGACGGCAGAAAAATACAGTAAAGGGTATTGTGTCACAAGCCTCCTAAAGGTATCACATATCAGTGCTTTTCTTTGTATCACATGTGCCGTTCTAGAATTTTAATAAGAAAAGACAACAAAAACCTCAGCAACAATGACTACAACAATGCACCTCTTGAGCCAACAAAGACCTTCTTTGAGCTTTCATTCTGTTTGTACGTGACATTTACACCCAATAATCACAATAAAACCACACAGAAGTTTCACAAGCCATGAAAAAAATTAGTGATCAAAAAGTAAATGCAACGTTAGATAAACAAGCTATGCCACTGTATACACAAATTTTATTACAAAAAAATTAAAATAGTATGTGAAAAGCCAGTTGAACCACCTTTGCCCGCTGAGTTGCGTACTGTATTCATCTTCCAAATGACCTCATTAGACACTGCATTGTTGTGGAAACCTGATAAGGTCCCACAACATTATGGGAACTTTAGTTCATTGATATATTCAGGTCTCTCTTGTAAATGAGTCATGAGGCTCAATGGGATTAACCTGTCTAAATAAAAGTTGAATGAATGAAAAATATGACATTTACAGTGCATCCAGAAAGTATTGACAGCACTTCACTCTTTGCATTGTTATGTTACAGTCTTATTCCAAATTGTATTAAATTAATCTCTTTCCTCAAAATTTTACATACACAACACCCCATTATGACAATGTCAAAAAAAAAAGATTGAGATTTTTGGAAACTAATAAATCACATTTAAATAAGTATTCATAGCCTTTGCTTAATACTGTACTTTGTTGATCCACCTCTGGCAGCAATCACAACCTCAAGTCTTTTTGAATATGATGCCACAAGCTTAGTACACCATCTTTAAGCAGTTTGTCCCATTCTTCTTTGCAGCACGGTAATTTCAAGCTCCGTCAGGCTGGATGGAGACATCTGTGCAGCCATTTTCAGATATCTCCTGAGATGTTCAATCAGATTCAAATGTGGACTCTGGCTTGGCCACTCCAGGACCTTCACAGAGTGGTCCTGAAGCCACTCCTTTGAGATCTTGGTCATGTGCTGTGTGTTGCTGTCCTGCTAAAAAAATGAACCGTCACCCCAGTCTGAGGTCAAGAGCTCTCTGGAGCAGGTTTTCATCCATAATTTCACATAATTTCACATTTCATCACATGTGCCACATGCGGTGCAAATGACAATAAAGACTCTCTGACTCTCTCTGACTCTGACTCTCTGACTCTGACTCTGATAATGTCTCTGTGCAGCACTGCATTCATCTTTTCCTCTATCATGACTAGTCTGCCAGTTCCTGCTGCTGAACAACATTCCTATAGCATGATACTGCCACCAACATGCTTCACTGTAGGGATGGTATTGGCCTAGTGATGAGCGGTGCCTGGTTTCCTCCAAAATGACGCATGGTATTTACACCAAAGAGTTCAATCTTTGTCTCATCAGACCAGATAGTTTTGTTTTTCATGGACTGAGAGTCCTTCAGGTGTTTTTGTCAAACTCCAGATGTGCCGCCATGTGCCTTTTATTAAGGAGTGGCTTTTGTCTGGCCACTCTACCATACAGCCCTGATTGGTGGATTGCTGCAGAGATGGTTGTCCTTCTAGAAGGTTCTACTCTCTCCACTGAGGAATGCTGGAGCTCTGACAAAGTGACCATTGGGTTCATGGTCACTAAGACCCTTCTCCCCTGATTGCTCAGTTCAGACAACCAACCACCTCCAATAGTCCTGGTGGTTCCAAACTTCTTCCATTTATGAATGATTGAGGCCACTGGGCTCATTTGGACATTTAAAGCGGCAGGAATGTTTCTGTATCCTTCCCCATATCTGTGCCTCAAGACAATCCTGTCTCTGAGGTCTACAGACAATTTATTTGACTTTATGCTTGGTGTTTGTGCTCTGACATGCACCATCAGCTGTGGGACCTTATATACAGTATTTTCTGGTGTATAGGTCGCATTGTCAAATTATCACCAATAGATTGGAAAAATCCCTTGATAGGTTGCACTGGTGTATAGGTCGCACCTACGTTTAGCTCTGCTGCAAATGTCTGCCACAGGAGCGCACAGCAAGGCTTTTAAGAAGATTAACACTTAAAAACAATTATTTGTTTGATAAAAATTATAGCAAATATATGTCTGAGCTGAACTTTTCCTTAATAAATGAACGTAATTGTGAAATGAGCTGGATTTAAAAATTTGTTTCACCGAAAGTGATAACAAGCCATATATAGGTCGCACCTGAGTATAGGTCGCAGGCCTTGAAAAAAAAAACATAAAAAGGTGCGACCTATACACCGGAAAATACGGTACTTGTAGACAGGTGTGTCACTTTCCAAATCAAGTCCAATCAAATGAATTTACCACAGTTAAGTTGTAGAAACTTCTCAAGGATGATCAGTGGAAACAGTATGCATCTGAGATCAATTTGAGCTTCATGGCAAAGGCTGTGAATACTTATGTAAATGTGATTTCTTAGTTTTCAGTTTTTAATACATTTGCAAAAATCTTTAATCTTTTTTTTACATGACTGAACTTTGTTGGATGTTCTATGGATTATTGAGCATGAACGTTGATGTTTTGAACCACATTGGCTATGGCTGCCTCAAATGAGTCGATGGGGGAGAGAGCAGGCCTCAGAAACCATCTATCACCAACAAACTGGTTGGTCCACTATGTGTGTGTGTGCTGCTTGTGGGACTCAGTTTGTTGTGGCTCCACAGTAGGGCTGAACAATTAATTGCATTTGCAATAATATCGCAATATGATAAAATGAGATTTTCTAATCGCAAATCTGCAATTTGACTGGTCACGTGACACAAATATTTATCAACACTTAAAAAAAACACCACAAAGACATTTACATGGTTGCATGGCTAGAATGACAACAACCAGTGCTTCACCTTCAAGTAAGCAAAGTATCAGCCGACAGGGATCACTGACCGAACTGTTTGAACTTCAAACAGTAATTTTTTATATCTAATTTTTTATATTTATTTATTAACTATCATGTGAAGTTCAGACAGTAGTTAGGAAGTTCACTTAACATGTTTACTATTATCTTTATGAAACAAGAAAAAATAGAAATGGTGAAAAGAAAAGGCATAGATTTGTTTGCTTTATTGTAATCTCTGCTTTAAATAAATCTGACATTATTATAAAACAGATTGATTTATTGCTTCTGTTTGTTGAAAAATACTTGAAGATATTTAAAAAAAAAAACGCATTTTAAATCCCAATCGCAATTTATAGAAAAAAAATTGCAATTAGATTATTTTCCAAAATCGTTCAGCACTACTCCACAGACTGAAAAAGTCCTCTGGATGAAGGATGAAACTTATAAAAATAAATAGTTCAGATGACCTGACTGAAATTTGTTTGGATTTGTTTGCCTGGATGATTGAGCATGACGCAAGGTTTTCAACTACTGTACATATTTTTAGCAAATTACTCTGGTGACTGTGTTGTCCTCTTGCTTTTAGATTTATCAGCTGCTTTTGACAAAGTGGACCATAACATCTTACTTTGTTGTTTGAAGCAACAGGGGGTGTCAGTGGTGCAGCGCTGGACTGGTTTAGGTCCTACTTACTAGTGGCGCGTACTTTCTGTGTCTGCCTTGGTGACCACGTGTCGACCTCTGCTACTCTCGTGTGGGGTTCCACAGGGCTGTCTTGGGGCCTCCTCTTCACACTGTACCTGCTTCCTCTTGGCTCTTTTTTTTTTTAGAAAATATGGGATCTCCTTTCATTGTTACGCAGATTATACTAAAATATATGTCCCGCTAAAGAAAAAGCTTCCAAAGACGATCACCTCAGTCCATCACTGATCAGTGTATAACACTGATCACAGTGATCAGTGTTATACAGTACACTGATGTTACACATGTTATGTGTAACACAATAGACACATGTATACACATGATATACACATGTATGTGTGTATCATGGACAAACCGTATTCCCAAAAAGTTGGGACCCAAAACAAATTGTGAATAAAAACTGAATGCAATGATGTGGAGGTGCCAACATCTAATATTTTATTCAGAATAGAACACAACTCGCAGATCAAACGTTTAAACTGAGAGAATGTGTCATTTTAAGGGAAAAATATGCTGTTTCACAATTTCATGGCGTCAACAAATCCCAAAAAAGTTGGGACAAGTAGCAATAAGTGGCTGGAAAAAGGAAATTGAGCATATAACCATACCATTTTATTTATAGAGCACTTAAAACAGCGACAAGGCCAGCCAAAGTGCTGTACAAACAAACAAACAACAGGCAACACATATGCAACACACACAATGAAGTACAAAAAATAGACATAAAAACATTGCAGATAATAAATATAACGACCAAACACAGATCAGCTGGTGTTGAAAGCAACAGAATAGTAATGGGTCTTTAAACGGGATTTGAAAAACGAGAGGGAGGGGGCCTGTCTGACGAGCAGAGGTAACTTGTTCCAGAGTCTTGGGCCTGCTACAGAGAAGGCCCTGTCACCTCTGCGTTTAAGACGAGTTCCTGGAACTGTTAAAGTACCTGGTCCGCTGACCTCAGAGCATGTGGTGGACCAGCCTAAGGACAGAACCCCGACACACAAACAGAGTGGTGTGGTTTACGCAGTCCAGTGCAGCGAGGTCTGCTCAGACCGTTACATTGGAGAAACTAAGCAGCCCATCCACAAAAGAATGTCTCAACACAGGAGAGCAACCTCCTCTGGACAAAACTCAGCTGTTCACCTCCACCTCACGGACAAGGGACACTCATTTGAAGACCAGAATGTGCAAATTTTGGACCGAGAGCACAGATGGTTTGAGAGAGGTGTGAAGGAAGCTGTTTATGTTAAGAGAGAAAAACCTTCTCTCAACAGAGGAGGAGGTCTGAGATTTCAGCTTTCCAAGACTTATAACTCAGTTTTGGGACTGATTCCGAAACGTTTTACACCGGATGGGAACAGAGGTGTCTTGTCTGTAAATTAGACTAACAAATTTCTTTGAGAAGCCTCTGTTTGTTGGTTGGGAGTTGTTTTTTGTCAATTTACATACAGTGTTGTGTCTTCTGTCAGAGACCTCAAGGGAACCCCCTACTGTTAAGGTGTGATCTGTCAATTTACATGTATGTGTTACCTCAGCTTGCAATTTACATATGATGGTGCGTGGTTCTGTTATAACTCCAAACTTCTCACAGTTTGTTCATGGAATTGAAAAAGCCTCCTGGATAGGAGTCAAAACGTTTTCTGTTACAAATAAAGTCCAGTTGATCTTGTATTGAACGCCTTTTTGATTTATCATGTCCTGGACGACTGAGAATCTTCACCATCATTCAGCATTCCTATTTCTAAACTTGAGAAACTGGTCTCCTCTGTCCCCAGACGTCTATTGAGTGTTGTAAGAAGGGGGGATGCCACACAGTGGTAAAAATGGACTTGTCCCAACTTTTTTGGGGATTTGTTGACGCCATGAAATTTTGAAACATATTTTTCCCTTAAAATGATACATTCTCTCAGTTTAAACTTTTGATCTGTGATTTGTGTTTTATTCTGAATAAAACGTTAGATCAGGGGTCACCAACCTTTTTGAAACTGAGAGCTACTTCGTGGGCACGGAGTCATACAAAGGGCACCAGTTTGATAAACTCTTCAGAAATAACAAAGCGTAAATTGAAGAAAATGTATAATAAACATATTTTTAAGAACGTATTTTTAAGATAGACATTTTAAAATATATATATAAATACAAAAAAAAGAATAATAACTGAATAAAATTAAATTTTAAATGCAGCTTAGTAGTGAGTTGTGCTATTTTTTGAACAGGTCCGGGGGCACCTCAAATGGTCTTTGGGGGCACCCGGGTGCCCGCGGGCACCATGTTGGTGACCCCTGCGTTAGATGTTAGCACCTCCACATCACTGTATTCAGTTTTTATTCACAATTTGTTTAGTGACCCAACTTTTTTGGAATCCGGTTTGTATCATGGTGACTGAAAATTTGGAAAAGTTAATGTTTTTTGTCACTCATTTCAGAAAGTGAAACTCATTTTACGTAATTCATTACACAGAGTGAAATATTTAAAGCCTTTATTTCCTATAATTTTGATGACTATGGCTTACAGATAATGAAAAATCAAAATTCAGCATCTCAGAAATTTTGAATATTGTGAAGAGGTTCAAAATGGTAAACTCATTTTGTCACATCCTAATCAGCTCATTAACTCCTAAAACATGAGCTACAAATAACTTGTTCCTAAAGTTAAGCCACTCCTGAACCAGAAATGTCAGAAGCGTCTTACCTGCTGAGGACAAAAAGAACTGGACTGTTGCTCAGTGGTCCAATGTCCTCTTTTCAGATTAAAGTCATTTTTCATGTCATTTGGAAATCAAGGTCCCATTGTCTGGAGAAAGAGTGGAGAGGTCCAGAATCCACATTGCTTAAAGTCCAGAGTGAAGTTTCCAAAGTCAGTGATGGTTTAGATCCATGTCTTCTGCTGGTGTTGGTCCACTGGGTTTCTGAAGTCCACAGTCCACGCAGCATCTAGCTGCGTGGACTGTGCACTGGACATGCTAGATTCTAGCAGGACATTTTAGAGACTTCATGCTTCCTTCTGCTGACGAGCCTTACGGAGATACTGGTTTCATTTTCCAGCGGACTTGGCTCATGCCCACTCTGACAAATGCACCAAAAGCTGGCTGTGGAATATTCTAATTTTATGAGACACTGAATGTTGGTTTTTCATTATTTGTAAGCCAGAATCAACAAAATTACGAGAAATGATGACTTGAAATGTTTCACTGTGAGTAATGGATCTACTGGTATGTAATTTATGAGTTTCGTTTCGCTTTCTGAAATGACTGACTAAAGAAATTGGACTTTTTCCATGATATTCTAATTTCTTTAGATGCACCTACAGTCTTAAATGTTGCTCCTGGGCAGTTTCTCTGACCACTGTGAGGTCCAACCTCTGGCTAAACGTGTTGGAAGACAGGCAGCGGTCATAAATTATTTCTTCTTGTGAAAAACATTTTCAGTAAAATGATTAAACTCTAAATTGATTAACGTGTTCCAATTGATAAAGATCAAAACTTACTTTTCCGAAATCATAGCCAATGCCTTTTCTTTTTAACATAACCTAAACTCATTCAAAAGTTTTTGTTTTATTGCAGAAGCATGTCATTATTGCTTTAACAGGAAGTAATGAGCAACAAGTCATATGTAAATTTTTATAAAAGAAAGCAAGGAAGGGTAATTGGCTTGGTCATGTATTCAATTTCACACTTAACACAACTAGAAGCAGGTAGACTCTTATTCACATAACTGTTTTCTACTATCAATGCTCAGAGTAAAGTATTGACCTGACACCTACTGTGTTTTACTAACTTCTCACAATAACTGACTGAACCCAAAACCTTTGTTTATATCATTTAATTTTTGTTTACCTGTACCTTACAGTTACAGCTTTTCTTCAATATAAAACTATTTACCTTTTGATATCATCATTTTCCATAATGACATGGATGAAATCTGCATAATAGGTCACAGCTACAGATGCCAAAATCCAGAAAACAGAGTGTTTGTTGATACGAGGGAGTGGTTTCAAGTCTTTTTCATCCTGACCTGAAGGGTAAAACAAATGTTAAAGCGTTGAAAAGACTAAAACACCATGTATTCAACTGAAAATGTATTAAAATACTTCAAATGTATAAAAATTTAAGTACTGGGACTTTTTTTTTTTTTTTTTCAATTTACTACAAGAGAATAAACTAGTAACAGATATGCAAACACAAATTTTTGAATGAAGTCGGAGACCTTTGCATCATTTATGTAGATACTGTATGTAGACACTAAGCAAGACAAAAAGAATACTAATGTACAGAGACAGTATTTTATATACTTACAACCAAATACAAAATGTACCTTTTATTAACAAAAAGCACATATCTTCTCTTCCCAAATATAAGCTGCTTTATTTTTTTTTTAAATATGTTTTTACTTGTCAGAAAGCTTCTAATCTCCATAATTTAATGGTTGATTAAACATACAAGGGCTTGTTTTTGGCTGCTGAAGTGGTTAAGCAGGATAGAAGGTTGTGTTTAGAGTTCCCTATGATGGCTTGAACAGGCAACTAACCATACCTCTTCGTAAAGTCAGATCTCAAAGTCCAGCTTGTAAAAAGAAGTTGTCACAAGGACACAGCTTGTGTTCACAGACTAAACAATTAAGAACTGCTGGATTTTTGTCAATTGAAGCTCTCAAAGTTGGACAATTGCCCACTTGTACATAGTGCCTACAAGACACAGAGAGGGTGAGAACGTGCATTCACTCCTGTTATATTTTTTTGCATTACTGTAATGTGGATTGTAAACAAAGTTGAAGTCAAATAATTTGCTTGCAAACACTACTGGACTAATCATAATAAAATTAATGACAGTTTAAAATGACACATTCAATGGCCAATCTGGACAAACTTGATAGTGTCACAACATTGTTGCAAATTGTGCTTGTAGGACTTAAATGCAATTGTTCAAGGGGACAGGTAGATGATTCACAAGTTTTTGTCAATTACAAGAAGTTACAAAAGGAATATATAAATTAAGACTGGGCAGAGTGAATTAAACATGACAATTGAGGATTAGGTAAAGGGGCAACTAAAAAACAAGAACTATGTAAAATGAGGGGAAGATGATGAAAAGACGATGAGCAGGTGTAATGATTAACAATCATCCTCATTAAGGTTTTGGTTTTTGGACCTGAGCATCTTAGGAATTAATTTTTCAGTCTTTCGCCCTCCTTGGATGACATTAATCTGACCTCCAGTTCTAATGTTAAAAATCTTGGTGTTATTTCTGATCAGGACATGTCTTTTAATAATAATAATAATAATGTCTATTCCTGTCATCTGCGTATGTTTCCCATACACAGACGAAATTCGTCTCTGCATTTAACCCAACCACCTACCAGGTGGTGCAGTGAGCAGCCCGAAAGCGCCCGGGGAGCTGGAGAAATAGGTGTGCACTCATAGACACCCCAAGCTGGGTAGTGGCCGGGACGCGAACCCGCAACCTTCGGGTCCGTAGTCAAAAACCCTGCCACTAGACCATCAACTTAACTAGACCCACCTTCTTCCACCTGCGTAATATCACTAAATATAAAAACATCTTTGTCACGTCTAGACTGGACAGGACTAATGAAATGGTTTATTATCTGTGTCCAAAAACTTCTTTAAAACATCTTCAGTTGATCCAAAATGCTGCTGCCAGAGTTTTAACTGGAGTTAGTTGGAGGTATATCTCTCCGGTTTTAGTTTCTCTCCATTGGCTCCCTGTCAAGTCCAGAATTCAAAATCTTACTTCTAATCTACAAAGCTCTCAACAACCTAGCTCCATCTTATATCTGAGATCTTATTGTTCCATATTTTCCTAACAGAGTACTTTGTTCTCAGACTGCAGGCTATCTCGTGGTTCCTAGTTTCCAAAAGCAGAATGGAAGATCTTCCAGTTATCAGGCTCCTCTCTTGTGGAACCAACTTCCAGTTTCTGTCAGTGAGGCTGACACATTGTCCAGTTTAAGACTGGGATTAATAATTTTATTTTTGATAAATCCTAGTTAGTGTTGACGTTATGCTAGTGTTGACTTGTTATGCTGCCATAGTACTTTCAGATTTTTATTAATGAAAAGTGCGGTATAAATTGAATTTATTATTATTATTATTAACTGGATGACATGCTGACCTCATTTCCTAAATTGAATTGTTAAAACGGAATAGTTTTCATTTGATTGTACTGTATTTCTATCTTAAAGCTGCACTATGTAACTTTGTAGTGCAGTCTGTAACTTTTCTAACAACACATTTTTAACATATTTCTTCACTTTGTCACTATCTACTGACAGACTGATGTTAGACAAAGTAATCTCTGAAAAAAACTATAGTCCCCTTGCTTCTCTATCAGCATTTATAAAAACACTAAAAACACAGAGTGACCCGCCGTTAACCAGCCAATAAAAACAGAGCTTGAATTTGAATTTCAGCAGGGCCAGGGGGAGCAGAGCCATATATGGCTCTGAGGGGGAGGGATCAGAATGCTTTGCCTGTTGAAAATATTTCTAAGTTCTGGCTCTACAGAAAGTTACACATATCACCTTTAACATGTGATTCTGGATCTGTCATTGTGTATCTGTTCTTCCTTTCTGTTCATTTTGAACCCAGCTCGTTGAAGCAGATGACCGCTTGTCCTGTGGTTCTAATGGTTTCTTCCTCATGAGGTTTTTTTTATTATTTCCACTGTCACCTTCATGCTTAATCAAGATGAGAGTCTGTGATGAAGTTAAATTCAAAGCAGTCTGCTCCTCAGATAATGTAAACTAATTGTTTATATAAATGAATGTTTCTGTGCAGTGCCCTGAGATGACTACGACTGTGTGTTGTGACATGGCGCTATATAAATAAACTGAATTCAATTTAACTGAACCAAGAGCTTCATGTGCAGAAAACAAAACTACCAGGAAAACAAACCAGGGAACAAAATGAGCATTTACAAGAATTAATCAAACCAAGATTATGCAAAACAATCTAAACCATACCTGCAAAACACAGCAAACATTACACAAAAGATCCATAAACCCCACCAGTTAAGGTAAAATATGTGTATGTGACTCACATTTATGATGCATAAACAATACTACAAAAAGTGAACATTAATGCTATACTTTTAGGACTGTAATTTTACATCAATTTAAGTTCACTTCGCACTAACACATCAAATTTGTGCAACATAATGGGTAAAGGGTTTATCATGAGTCTGACGGGAAAATAATTCAACAGAACAGCAACAAACAACTTTGAAGCTTACTCTTTTCATCTTCGACAGTCGTGGTCTGCATAAGAAGCTCAGCATCTTTTTTAAATCTGTTCCTCAAAGTGACAAACTCGCTGTCATTCAACATTTTGTCTCATCAACTCACATTAGCTCTACAAGCTAACCAATGATTCAAAGGCACTTCCTGTTTGAACGCGCAGTCGCTTGTTAATGACGCAATGACGGGGACTCTTGTAGTTTTTGCTTGATATTTATAAAACATCCAGAACGTCTAATAAGAATTTACATTATAAACATTTTTTATAAAATACATGTTTATCTGTACAAATTACAAATGTAATTTATCTGCCTTTCCCTCCTGGAATTCATGGTACATTTTTAAGTTGGATTATTATTTATTTTATTTTTTCATTTAAATTTGTACTTTACGTGCATGACCGCAGGCAACTATTCAAAGTTCATCTTTAATTTACTATATAGTTTTATATAAAGTAAAAGTCTTGACACTGCTGTCCTACTTTTAAACTCTGAAATAATGTACACTAAAGCAGAACATGCAAACTGAAGAAAGATGAATCCTTTATCATTCATTGTGTTAGTTTAACATCAGCTTGAACCTGTAAAATTAACCACTTTTGTACATTTATATATTTAAGCACATGTTAAACTTACATTTAAAACCCCTGTTTAGGATATACATTCTAATTAATAACTTTTTTGATGAACAGGTCCACCTGAGATGCTTTGCAACAGTTCATAAGAACTGGTCACATTTTGATGCTCTCTACAGCAAAAGTCGCATACAGTGGTTTATATTTAACATTAAAACACCTTAATAAATGTTACAGCTATGTTAAAAATCAGTACACCAATACAATGTTTTAAGTCTGGTAACTGAATTACCGGTAGTCCAAGGTTAACAAATTTTACAAATACCAAACTGTTTAGTGAAAACAAATACAGTATACTGTACTGTATATGCAAATATATTCATTCAACCTTTATTTATACAGGCTAGCCTCGTTGAGCCACGGGGACTCATTTACAAGAGGGACCTGTCTCACTCACACCCAGGGTCAATTTAGTTACCAATCAGCCTAACATGCATGTTTTTGGACTGTGGGAGGAAACCGGAGCACCCGGAGAAAACCCACACATGCACGGAGAGAACATGCAAACTCCACCCAGAAAGGCCCCCGGACCGGGATTTGAACCGGTGACCTGCTCGCTGAGAGGCAGCAGCTCTACCAGTTGTGCCACCGTGCTGCCCTAAATATATACTTAAGAGTTGCACTTTATAGGCTCAATTATTAAAAAATTACAGTTCTGATAATTTCAGCTGTGATGTTGGTGCAAATCATAATGCAGCATCTTAATGAAACAATATAATTTTGATCCACTTCTTTACCCACACAACAGCAAAGGCAGGATTCATTTCAGAACTCTGTGTGGTCTGGATTAAAATACAAGAATTAAGCCCCACTGAAGCACAGTGGACTAGAAAACATCATTTTAATACAAGCAAATTTGAGTAACAGCTTGACTAAAACCAAGAGCATGCAATATACTGTTACAGGTGTGCAGTGCGATGAATGAGCATCAGTGTTAAACCTGCTGGGATTAGAAGAGCTTCATAAAGCTGGGCTGATTTACTCACAGTGTGTGTGCGTGCGTGTGTGTGTAAAGAGACTGCTCATTCCAGCCGTGGAAATCAGAAAGCATTGAAACTTCACCTGAGGCTAACACCAAGCATCTTGATTCTATGGAGCTTCTGTGTCTTCAGCCAAGTGAACCTCGTTCGCGGTGCGGAGGAATGCGCATTAGCTTCGTCCCGTGTGAGAGTCCAATTCACCTCGGGTGGACCTCTCCCATTTCCCTTCCCCACTTCAACATCCAATCCTACAGATAAGGTGCCATTTTGTGGCCTTACCGTGCGTTTGGAATGTGCAACAGAGTAATGTTCCATCAACATTGTCATCTTATACATCAAACAGTACTGGCACGTTCTAGGTAAGCTGGTATAAATTACACTGACCAGGTCCATTGCATAAGACCATTTAATCTTTAGGACCGTGTCAAAGGTATAAAAAAAGAATAATAAAAAAAACTATAAGCCAGGGTTACAACAATAACATTTTAATTTTAAAACTCTATGAGCATACCTATAGGGAGAGTCTAATTAATTAGTTTGACTCGATCTTTCAAAACTCTGAATTTGGGATTTTTGTTGATCTTTTGGTTAAAAAGTGCAAACACTTCCACTTCTGTCTTAACATTCCTGTCACCAGTGAAAGAGTAATAGGCTGCCAAAATCTGCAAAAGACAAGAAAGAAAGAAAAAAACAAGAGCAACTCTTACTTTCAATTATATTTAGAAGTTGGCTGTAAAAAAAAAAAGGAGAAGATGCACACTGGAATAACTCTGTCTCACCTTTTTCCTGAGTTTCTTCACTGACAGCTCCTGGTCCGGTGCCTCTCTTAGTACTGCTTTGATGTTTCCTTTCCAGTTAAATTTGCCTTTAGATGGAATCAAAAACATAAATCAAATTTCAGTCCAGACTATGTTGACTAAGGCTTATTGGATAGATTTGTACAAAAATGCAACAGTGACATCTGCTGGCTTTATCAAAACACTTTTTTAAGCTCAATGCCAATCAGAAGTCTGAAGTCATTAAAGAATACTGTATGGGGTGAAGATGCTTTAATTCATGAGTTAGTTCATATGCAGATAGAGAGGACATGGAGGTAGTTGGAGTGAGGACAGAGGATGCAGAGGACAGAGTGAGGTGGAGGAGGATGACTCACTGTGGAGACCCCTGAAGAGTGAAAAGCCCAAAGAAGCAGCAGCAGCAGCTTTATTTCATTAGATTAGATCTGAATGAGTGCAAGGCATAAAAAAGCCATGTTACCCTGAGAGGCAGCTTGATCCTCGGTCTCCTCAGTCATGAGAACATTGGAAGCTTTATAAATTCAGAAATGATGAAAACAGTTTTATATTAAACTGCAGCTTGATAAACTTCTAAACTCTCAAAGGAATAAAGGGCCTGATTATAAACAGCATGCCTTTTAAACACACAGAGTAAAGCCCCCTGTATACTCCCACGTACGTCCGTTCACACGTACTGTACGCAGGAGGGTTCAGACATCATACTCGAGTACTCACCCTGAGCAGCTGCAGCGCAGCTCCACAGACGAGGGGCGTTTACCTACGGGACCAATTGAGGTCGCCGATTGGTCATTTACTGACACGCCTACTGAATTGATTGACAGGTAGAAAGAAAAACTAAAAACAAGCGTTGGCAGCCTCAGCGGTGTTCTGTGTTTATATGTTGTTAATAAAAAATTCTAAAAATTTTAAAAAACAGGGAGCGCTGGTCCTGCAGCCCACACATCAGACCAGCCCACCAGGAAATCTCCAGAGCCTCCCGCAGCCACGCTGGACCTGAGTTTAATTTGCTCGTGACAAATTTGCTCTTTTCTCATCATTTCAGTCATGGAGTCAACGGAGGAGGAAGAGATCACTTGCCTTTTGGCAAAAAAAAGAAAAGGCCAGATCAGGGATGAAGAAGGGGAATTTAATACATTGGTGTCACATACAAAACAGTCCGGCGCCGGGCAGTATATTGCGAGACACCGCGTTTGCGTACGTTGTCGTAAAAATTTAGCTTTGCGCGTACATGCCCTGTGGAGATACGTGCGTACCTCTGCGTACATACGCTTGTACCTCTGCGTATGGACGTACGCGGGAGTATACTGGGGGCTTTAGAGACAGAGAGTCAGTGAAAAATTGACTTACCGGTACTTTTTGTTTTCTTAGCACACGTTTCATTTGCAGCACCATTCTCATGCTGCCTGTCATTGTCAGCTTCTTCGTCTCCATGTTTTCTCTTTCGGTCCTTCTTTTTTTTGCCAGTTTGGTCGTTTTCGGGCTCTTGAGCAGCTGGTGTTGTATCACCCATCGCAGCTTTCTTGCTCTTTTGCTGACGGGCCTCTTTACGTTCCCGTTTGTTTAGCTTCTTCTTTTCCTCAAATTCTGGTTGGACATTTTGGCTTTCGGTTCCATTGACCACTCTGTCTTCAGCTGCGAGGTCTTTGTTCTTATTAGTTGGCTGTTTGGTCTCCGAAGCCTGGAAGATGATGGGTAATAAAAATTACTTAAATATGAAAAAGTAAAAAAATAAATTTAAACTTCTGACATTTTTTTCTTTTTACAAACAAGTAAAACCAAAACCCTAAACTTTTTCCAAACATCAGATTAACCACTTCATTAATTTATGATAATTCAGTCATTTAGATGCTGTACAGTTTAGTGGTTTTCTTTAAAGCTTTTCTTAAGACACACTCCTAATATTGATGACCTGAGCGCTATGTGTAGAAGTATTTGTTTTCAGCACATGATTAGACAGTATCACAGAGTATATTAGTACTGTACTCATATTAGTACTTGTCAAGCACACAGTGGTTGAGGAAAACAAAGTGACAGTAAAAAGAAGTAGCTGAAAATATAATTTTGCTTCATGTTTACCTGTAAACTAGGGGTGCACCAATAAATCAGCCCCGATTTCCTTAATTTTGGGAAATCGGCAGATACTTGCATGAGAAACTGATTTTTTTAGTTTTAAAAACAATTGTCTGAACTTCATTTCTTTTTCAGAGCACTACCTCATGGCCTGTTAAAATAAGTTTTCTAGGATTTTGTTCAAGGGTATGTTTTTCAACAAAATAATATTGGAAAATTGAAGGTGCATTGTGACCTTATAACCCCTGACAGCGTCGCTTATGTCAGGCTTTTTAGAAATCTGTGATCGTCCAGAAAACTGCAATCGGTGCACCCCTAGTTTAAACTTATGGACAGTCAGTGGGTTCTATAGGACTCATAGCAAAAACAGGAGCTCACTCTTAAACGTTGCTTTGTAAGAAAAATCTTGTACTGCAGTTAATCAAGGAAGGTACAACTGACTGAGGAAGGTTTGTAAAGTGTTATAATTTCATTCATAAAACAATCTAATGCTGCTAAACCATCCATCCATCCATCCATCATCATCCGCTTATCCGGGGTCGGGTCGCGGGGGTAGCAGCCTAAGTAGGGAGGCCCAGACTTCCCTCTCCCCAGCCACTTGGAGCAGCTCCTCCGGGGGAATCCCAAGGCGTTCCCAGGCCAGCCGAGAAACATAGTCCCTCCAGCGTGTCCTGGGTCTTCCTCTGGGTCTCCTCCCGGTGGGACATGCCCGGAACACCTCACCAGGGAGGCGTCCAGGAGGCATCCTAACCAGATGCCCGAGCCACCTCAACTGGCTCCTCTCGATGTGGAGAAGCAGCGGCTCTACTCCGAGTCCCTCCCGGATGACTGAGCTTCTCACCCTATCTCTAAGGGAGAGTCCAGCCACCCTGCGGAGAAAACTCATTTCAGCCGCTTGTATCCGAGATCTTGTTCTTTCGGTCATAACCCAAAGCTCATGACCATAGATGAGGGTGGGAACGTAGATCGATCGGTAAATTGAGAGCTTTGCCTTTTGACTCAGCTCTCTCTTCACCACGACAGACCGGTACAGCGCCCGCTTCACTGCGGACGCTGCACCTATCCGCCTATCGATCTCACGCTCCAGTTTTCCCTCATTCGTGAACAAGATCCCGAGATACTTAAACTCCTCCACTTGGGGCAGGACCTCCTCCCCGACCCGGAGAGGGCATGCTACCCTTTTCCGGCTCAAGACCATGGCCTCGGATTTGGAGGAACTGATCCTCATCCCGGCCGCATCACACTCGGCTGCAAACCGCTCCAGTGAAAGCTGTAAATCACGAACTGATGAAGCCAGTAGGACCACATCATCTGCAAAAAACAGAGAAGCGATTCTAAGGTCACCAAAACGGATCCTCTCAACACCTTGGCTGCGCCTAGAAATTCTGTCCATAAAAGTTATGAACAGAATCGGTGACAAAGGGCAACCTTGGCGGAGTCCAACTCTCACCGGAAACGAGCCTGACTTACTGCCGGCAATGCGGACCAAGCTCTGACACCGGTCGTACAGGGACCTAACAGCCCTTATCAAAGGGCCTGGTACCCCATACTCCCGGAGTACCCCCCACAGAACCCCCCGAGGGACGCGGTCGAATGCCTTCTCCAAGTCCACAAAGCACATGTAAACTGGTTGGGCAAACTCCCACGCACCCTCCAGGACCCTGTTGAGGGTGTAGAGCTGGTCCAGTGTTCCACGACCAGCACGAAAACCACACTGCTCCTCCTGAATCCGAGGTTCGACTATCCGACGGACCCTCCTCTCCAGAACCCCTGAATAGACCTTACCAGGGAGGCTTAAGAGTGTGATCCCCCTATAGTTGGAACACACCCTACGGTCCCCCTTTTTGAATAGGGGAACCACCACCCCAGTCTGCCAATCCAAGGGAACTGCCCCCGATGTCCACGCGATATTGCAGAGTCGCGTAAGCCAACACAACCCTACAACATCCAGAGCCCTAAGGAACTCCGGGCGAATCTCATCCACCCCCGGAGCCTTGCCACCGCGGAGCTTTTTAACCACCTCGGCGACCTCAGCACCAGAGATCGGAGAACCCGACCCAAAGTCCCCAGGCTCCGCTTCCTCAGTGGAAGACGTGCCAGTAGGATTGAGGAGGTCTTCGAAGTATTCCGCCCACCGACTCACAACATCCCGAGTTGAGGTCAGCAGCACGCCACCCCCACCATAAATGGTGTTGGTCGCGTACCTCTTTCCCCCCCTGAGACGCCGGATGGTGGACCAGAATCGCCTCGAAGCCGTACGGAAGTCATTCTCCATGGCCTCTCCGAACTCCTCCCACGCCCGAGTTTTTGCCTCAGCAACCACCCGAGCCGCATGCCGCTTGGACTGCCGGTACCTATCAGCTGCTTCCGGGGTCCCACAAGCCAAAAAGGCCCAATAGGACTCCTTCTTCAGCCTGACAGCATCCCTCACTGCCGGTGTCCACCACCGGGTTCGAGGGTTGCCACCACGACAGGCACCAACAACCTTGCGGCCACAGCTCCGATAAGCTGCCTCGACAATAGAGGCGCGGAACATGGCCCACTCGGACTCCATGTCCCCCGCCTCCCTCGGAACGTGTTCAAAGCTCTCCCGGAGGTGGGAGTTAAAGCTCCGTCTTACGGGAGACTCTGCCAGACGTTCCCAGCAGACCCTCACAATACGTTTGGGTCTGCCAGGTCTGACCGGCATCCTCCCCCACCATCGGAGCCAACTCACCACCAGGTAGTGGTCAGTTGACAGCTCCGCCCCTCTCTTCACCCGAGTGTCCAAGACATGCGGCCGCAGATCAGATGAGACAACAACAAAGTCGATCATCGAACTGCGACCTAGGGTGTCCTGGTGCCAAGAGCACATGCTCTAAATGCTGCTAAACCAGTTAAGAAAATGAACATGCCATAAAAGTATTTGTTTGGTAATGTAGCTGCAGAAGTTAAGATGATTGCTGAGAAAATGATACTAGTACAGTGTATGGAACTATCAGATTTCCAGAGCAAGTGCTGCTCCAAAGAAAATAGCCGCAGATGCCGTCCACCCAGACTCAGCTGGCCTCTTGGTTCCTCCAGGCAGCCGGACCGCCTGAATGATGGCAGAACTCCTCCCAGAGTGATGGTCACTTCTTGAAGCAGCCTGCCGAGCTTCTTGTTGTTGCAGACAGCCGGCTGCAGGTGCTGGGGGACAATCCGGTCCTTCTGCTGTCATGAGACGTGTTTCCTGCTAGTTCCAGGATCTCTGTGGTCAGGCACTCGAGCACAGCAGGCAGGGAGACGGGAATTCATCCACAGCGCCTCCTTTTCAACTGATTTGAGATTTGGGGCTGTAGCTGAGAAATTATTTGAGCTTTTGAGGTGTTAAAAATAAAATAAAAAATAAATGTCACATTTTGTCATTTGTGTATGTTTCCCATACAAGACGAAATTCGTCTCTGCATTTAACCCAACCACCACCAGGTGGTGCAGTGGGCAGCCATAGAAAGCGCCCGGGGAGCTGGGGAAATAGGTGTGCATCGCCACTCATAAGCCGTTTTCGCATTGGCCAGCCCTCAATGGCCCGGGCCGCCCCTGGTATGCCCAGAGCCCGAACTGGCCCGCCCGCGTTCATTACGCATTATGTAGAGAGCAAGCCTTGAAGTGGGTGGGGTGTTCTCTTGAAGTGGGTGGAGTGTTCACTTGAAGTGGGTGGAGTGTTCTTGTGTACGCGCTTACAGTGTTTTAAGAGAGGACACCCCTAAAAAAATATTTGTTAGCTGAATATATATACACTGTATTAGTTTTTCTGAGTTTAATTTTTGTTAATAACTGATTACAAATCAGCTTATGTATCAGCTTATGTTAGAACGTAAATAGCACGAAGCGCGCACCCATTTCCGCCTTTCCGCGTGACCTGAATGTCATTAAAATATAACTAATATTGTCTAACTCTTGCGCGCAGCCAGGGTTTTAAAATATAACTAATAATCTCTAACTTCTACGTGCAGCTAGAATGTTAAGAGGATTGAATGGTATATAGGTAAAGTGGACACCTAAAAATCCAGTCCGCCGCTGTAGCTCAGAGCGTTCGCCAACTGCTATTAAGCTCTTTTATCTTGACCGGGTGAAGCGGGTTCGCTTCCCACCTGGTACGAAGTAATTTTACTTTTTTTTTTTTTGGAGTAAATAAAAAGGAGTTTGTTTGGTTAACACAACTCCTTTTTATTTACTCCAATAAAAAAAAAGTAAAATTACTTCGTACCAGGTGGGAAGCGAACCCGCTTCACCCGGTCAAGATAAAAGAGCTTAATAGCAGTTGGCGAACGCTCTGAGCTACAGCGGCGGACTGGATTTTTAGGTGTCCACTTTACCTATATACCATTCAATCCTCTTAACATTCTAGCTGCACGTAGAAGTTAGAGATTATTAGTTATATTTTAAAACCCTGGCTGCGCGCAAGAGTTAGACAATATTAGTTATATTTTAATGACATTCAGGTCACGCGGAAAGGCGGAAATGGGTGCGCGCTTCGTGTTATTTACGTCCTAACATAAGCTGAATTGTAATCAGTCATTAACAAAAATTTAACTCAGAAACACTAATTCAGCTAACAATTATTTTAGGGGTTTCTGTAGTTAAATATTAATGAAATTCAGCCCTCGCGCTGAGGTTGTTTGAATGAGTCCCGCCCCTGCTGCAAACAACGAATCAAATGTGAGCAGTACATGACGTCAAACTGGGTCCGTGGGGCTCGGCCCGATAAGAACCACGGTGGAGATGGTTCCAGAACAAGGGTGGATCCCGGGCGGAAAAGGTAAATGCGAACAAGCCGAACCCAGGTTAGAAGCTGGGAGGAGCCGGGGAGAGCCGGGGAGGGCTGGCCAATGCGAAAACGGCTATAGACACCCCAAGGTGTGTAGTGGCCGGGGTTCGAACCTGGGTCCTTCGGGTCCCAAGTCGGCAGCCCTGCCTCTACACCATCTTGGCCGCTTAATCAGCTGCTCTCGGTTGTTGCGTTCACCGACATTTTCACTGCACAGAACATCTGTGTGTTGATAATGGGAAATGACTCCAGCCTCCTACTCAAAAAGTTATTGAGAAGGCTGTGATCAGTTTATCAGAACTTCCCACAGCGCCTGAGAGAAAGAGTGAGCACCGCGAGAGTGTGCTTCGACTTGTTTCTGAGAATTAAATCGTATAATTAAATATTATTAAGACCAAAACACAGCTATTTGTAGGCCCTCAGATTAAAGCAAAGATGTGTGTCTGTTTACTGCTAACTTTATTTTCCCCCAAACTCACAATGTTCTGTGAGAGTCCCAGAGAGACAGTGTGAGCTGCAAAGCATAGCCTTGTGGAAAGTGCAATGTTTCTGAGTGTGTAAATGGATTGCTCTTATTAATGGCTGGTATTGTAAAGCGCTTTGGGGTTCCTCACAGGGGGCTGGAAAGCGCTATATAAATAAGCTCCATTTACCATTTAATGTCCTGTTCTTTGGTTTGGCATTTATGCAGAAGTCTCTGTTATTGGCAGTACACTGACACCATAAGTCAGAGGATGCTCTGGGTACATATAAGAGGTATAAGTCCTTGTAAGACTCCTTATTTTTATGTGAATAATAAAAAGAAACATTAAACAACAGTAACTTACACTATCAGCAGCCATAATTATGTCCCACACTTCACCATGTAGACTAACGTTGCCTATTTTAAGACTGTTTTTCATCCAGTTCTTAAAGAGAAAAAAAGAAAAATGATTACTTAAAGGACATATTACACAAACATTTTCTCACACAGGAAATAACACTTCTTAAAACATAACTGTCAATAAGATTTTCTGACTGTAGAAAAATACTGTTACTCTTTCTAGTGTTACTAACCTGAAACTTGGCTTTCTTCCTCGGTACATTATCATATGTACTAACTTGTCTGAGTACGTCTTTCAGCTTGGCACTAACACCAGGTTTGTTCATGGCTTCATGTACTCGCTGAATGGAAAAAAGATACAAAAAGAATTATGAAAAACCTTTCATAATCAAAACCTACTAACTTTACATGATGTGTTTACCTGTATCCACTGTTGCTGTTTCACATCTCCTTTGTTTGCCTTGGCCTCAAAGCCTTTGCCTCCATACTTCTGATCTTCGCTGATACATTTGATGTGGTTTTTGTAGTCCTCGCCCCTGTAGGACACAACAACACTCTGTCAGCTGAGTGGAGAAAGAACCTCAACTAAAAACATCACTGAAACAGAAAACAGTATTGTAGAAACTTGGTCATTAATTACCAGAAGTCTTTTCCACAGTCGATACAGGACAGGACCTGACAACCACGACACATGTTCACATGCTTCTCTACCTGGGCCTTTTTCAGGGATTCGCCACACGCGTTGCAGGTGAAGAACACCATTGCTAAAACTATTTCGTCGATATCAACCACTTCAGAGAGTCCAAATCAATCAAAACTACGCGTAAAGTTGGTAAAATCCTAAGGACACAAGCTAACGAATATCCTAATCGGGTGAATATTACAAATTAACGGTAATAAACTACGTACAGTATATTAGTATAGTTTGTATTTAAAAAAAACGTATAACCGTTGCTTGCGGTTAAATTAAATTTGTTTTCTTTCGAATTCGCATTTGAACGTTCGGATTTTCTTCGTGGCAACTTTTCAAAACACATGTGACACACTTCAGCTCTACATCGTAAGCGGTCCGTAGGCAAATACAACTGAAGAAAAGTTCCTAGGAAGACTGAAACAACGTTCAGTGAAACCAAACTAAATTAATTACTTAATATTTATTTTACAGTTTAATTTGTAATGTCCAATAAAGGTTGCAAATATGTCGCATTATCACTGTTTATATGTTCCGTTAGCATCTTTTAAAAATAGACGCTGCACCAGGAAATGACGTCATGTAATAAAGTCGAAAAGTGACCCATCATCCCAATAAAAGGTAGGAATGCTTTACTGCAGTTATAAGGCTCGTTTTTATGGTTAACTGCCAAGCTAGTGACGTAAATCACTTATTTGTGGTCGAAAATATGACGATTAAAAAAAATAAATGTTGTTTTGTTAGCGTAGCGTTGTGGTTAGCTCCGATTTTTCGTTTCGTTTTCGTCCAATTTTTGCCTGGGTGGTCTCGTAGCTCGGGCTCTGGATTCCCGATTCTGCGCAGTTATTAATGAACAATATATTTAAAAAAAGAGTTGAAACTTAAGAGGTGGCTTAGTTGGATCAGCTGACTAAAGGAATAGAAACGATTTTCATTGAGTCACTCTATATTAAATTGTTGCCTTTCGTTTTGTTCTTGCCCTCCCCATCACATATAGAAGCTGCAGCAGCTGAGGAACATGGTGGACTCCCTGTCCAGCCACAGCTCCTACCTCCTCCAGCAGCTCCAAGAGCAAAGGATTCAGGGCCTGCTCTGTGACTGCATGCTGGTGGTCAAAGGTGTCTGCTTCAAAGCACACAAAAACGTCCTTGCTGCTTTCAGTTCTTATTTCAGGTAGAAATATATATAAATATCACAGTTACAATTTATATTGCTAATATGTTACATAAAACCATAATTTGGAAATTGTATGATTTTCCAGATCGTTGTTCCAAAACTCTCCAAGTCAGAAAAACGACGTGTTCAACCTGGTCATCCAGGATGTCAGTGGCATCGGCCAGATCCTGGACTACATGTATACCTCCCATCTTGACGTTAACCAAGACAACGTGCAAGCCCTCCTGGACATCGCTCAGAGCTTGCAGGTTCCAAATGTGCAGAGCATGTGCAATGCTTTTCTCAAGCCCTGCCCTCCACCTGTGGAGATGTCTTCGTTTACTCTCCCAGGCATGCTAAGCTCCGACCACGACTGCCTTTTGGGAAGTGGTCTTCCTCATGATGTCGACCTCCACTGCCCCTCTGAACCTCAGCGGCCCAGCTTTTACAGTGACATGGACCACACAAGAAGGACGCCAGTTTCTCTGCCTAATAGTAGCTCAAACTGTGACTTACCTAGCGGCTCTCAAGCGCCTGCAGAAAAACAGCTGGTTCATGGCTATAAGCTCCGTAACTTCTACAGTAAGCAGTATTTCAAACAAAGTGCTATGCAAACCAACAGTGCAGTCTCAAACCAAGGCCCAGGCCCCTTGGTATTAACCGAGGAACAGCAGTGTCAGCTTGGAATGAGCCAGGGAGGTAATAACACCCCTGTAAGTTCAGGAAACACAATTCCGTCAAACCCCGTTACATCTGTAACAGTAGAAAAAAACACAATTTCATCTTTGACACCTTCAGATAATCTAAACGCCCCTAACACTGACTCATCTGATTCCATGGTTAACAAGCTGGTTCGCCCCAAGAAGGCTGTGTACCTGAAGAAGTATAACTACCTCTGCTCTCAGAAAGCTCTGGAGGAGATGGGCACTGAGTCGGTCATTGAACCCATCCAGAACTGTCCTAAAGCAAGTCATCCAGGTGAGCCCTTGACCCAAACCGAAGCTCCAGAAGCTCCTGTGGAAGGCAGCCCTGCAGGCAGAGAGGAGACTTCAGAGATTATAGATGCTCCACTTCCCAGTCCTCCACCTGTAAACCCAAAGGAGATCAGCATGAAGCCCGTGTTAGAGCCTTCCCAGCAAACAGGACACAAGCAGTATCGTTGTGACGTCTGTGGGAAGATCTTCAAACACCCGAGCAATCTGGAGCTGCACAAGCGCTCACATACTGGTATCACCACATTCTTAATTCTCCCAGTGATGAACAGTAACATCATTAATCCTACGGCTATGACAGAAACTTGCATACATGTTCTGTTGCAGGTGAAAAGCCGTTTCAGTGCAGTGTTTGTGGAAAACACTTCTCACAGGTATTCCCTGGTGCAATTTTTAATTTTGACACAATTCTTTTCTGATGGTTGGTTTGTGCCAAGATAGAAAAGTGATTTTTTTTTTCCTTACAGGCAGGAAATTTACAGACACATTTGCGAAGACATTCTGGAGAAAAGCCATACATCTGTGAGTTATGTGGTAAAAGGTAACGTTGATCTGTTTAATCATTTCTACAGCTATATGTATCACCATTAACAGCTTTGTTTTGTTTATATTTCTTTACTTTAGAAAAATACTCAATACATTCAGAAGCTTTGCAATTTACTTTTCAGTTTGTGATTATTTATTTATTTTCTTTAATGCTGCACTTACCTGGAGCATATTTTTAATTTTATTTCAGTAATGCCGTACTTTCTACCGTACACGTCGCACCGCCATATAAGTCTCATCAGTCCAAAAATGTCTAGTAAATTAGAAAAAAAACGTAAATATACAGGAAACCCTCGAGGTACGACACCTGCGACCTACGGCAACTCAGACTTACGATTTTATCATATTTAATAAAAATATGATAAAAAAATATATATATATATTTTTTTTTTTTTTGTGTTTAAAAGTTATTAATTTCATGTGTATAGCACTTTGTTGCAGCTGTGGTTGTTTTAAATGGCTTTATAAATAAAGTATAATTATTAATTTTACGTTTTGATAAGAAATTAATCGTATTTACGCAACTTCCGGTTTCCGCTCGCCACTTCCGGTTGCCATTTTACAACTGTACTGCGGTCAATGGAGCTCCGGAGGCTACTGTCAGCTGGCTCCGTGTGCCCGATCAGGGTTGCCTCATACGGATAAATGAGCTGGAAACACTCGGTCAACTCTGTGGACGTCTCAGGTCCGGAGGAGCAGCCGCGGATCGCCCCGCGATCGGCGGCCACAACGCCGCCCGACATGCTAACGACAGCAGCTAACAAAGCAGCTAACACAGGCGAAGACACCGAGCCGACATGCCGCGGAGGATCCATCTGCGGCCGGGAGCTCGCCGCAAATGTCCGCCTGGCAGTCGGGGCCACCGGCTCAAAGTAAGACATTATATTTTTTATTTGTTGTGCAGTTCTGTGCGTGTTTATGGCCTTAGTATGTCTGCTTGTTCAGTCTCATGCCATTAAATATGTGTGCGGCGCTCCGTTAGCGGTATAACCGCGACCTATGTCAGAAACGCGGACCTACGATAGGCATGTGTTTTTGGTCCGCGAGGTACGACAAAATCGACCTAAGTCACACACGTAGGTCCCTATCCCTGACGTAACTAGAGGGCTACCTGTATTGCTTCGCTGTATAAGTCACATCTATTATGTGTCACTGCTATCGCGTAGCGTTTGTCATACATCACAGCTGACCACCTTGAAACCTGGGCCGGCGTTGTGCCAAAAATTGATTGGCTACTGCTGTGGAAGCGTGCACGGGAGGACTTTAACAAGAGTAACACTTAAAAACAATTATTTGTTTCCTCGTAATTATAGTAAAAGTGTGCCTCAGTTGAACTTTTCCTTAATAAATGCACTTTAACAGTCAAATCAGCTGCATTTCACCTGGGCAGCACATCGAAATGCAGCTGATTTGACGTTTGCACCAGGAGTTCTGGAGCAAGACGAAGGCGGCTTGTATGGCAAGCCAAGTGTCTCATTAATAGCCACTATTACCTATTAATGAGACACTTCACTTGCCATATTACTCAAGCACCCTCTAGTGGCTGAAAATGGTAGTGTTTAATATTTTCCATGTCAGAATGAATGAAATCATCAGATCTCGGTCAAAAATTGGGTGATGGGGGAAACATAAATACCGGTAAGTCTCTTCGCTGTATAAGTCGCAGGACATGGTAATTTATGCAAAAAGGTGCAACTTATACATCGAAAAGTACGGTAGTAATATTTTAACTATAAAGAGTCGGTGGTAATAATAGCAAATCCAAGTGTAATGCTTTGTTATTCTACACAATGCTGTCCAGTAGTAGTTATCCTGAAAATGTATTTTTAATGTTCTAAACTGAATATTTATCTCTTTTTTTTTTTCAGCTTTACTGCAGCGGGGGATGTCCAGCGCCACAAAGTGGTTCACACTGGAGAGAAGCCACACCTGTGTGATATATGTGGTCGAGGTACATCACTCTTATATTGCTTTTTTTTTTCTGACCTAATTGTCATTTTCTTCTAACTCAATAGAAGTTTTAGGTGCTTATTCTAAGGGTCAGCTAGAAAACGACAGGTTGTTTCTAAGAGATGTTTCTCCTTGTCATGTGTTTTGTTCAGGATTTAACAACTTGAGTAATCTCAAGGAGCACAAAAGGACTCATGCAATAGAAAAGACCTTCACCTGTGACCAATGTGGAAAATCTTTCAACACCCACAGAAAGCTTCTGAAGCACAGGGCTCGTCACGCTGGAGAAAAACCACACAGCTGTGCCACCTGTGGTAAGGATCAGTCTCTTTAAGTACCACTTGGCAACACAGGCTAAAGGCAGGGTGTGTGTTCTTTGGATGTGCATCTACAAATGCTTAATTTTTAACTCAACCTAATTCAAGATGGCTGCCATAGCCAACATGTTGTTGAAAACAAAATGGCTTGAACTCAGTCAGTTTGACAGATATGAGCTGACATTTGGTGTGATAGCAGCTGAGCATTGATCCAAACACATAAGTTGAGCACAGCGCATTGTGCAATCTTTGCTTAAAACATTGCTGTTAATATTTTGAGTTAACCTTGTTGGTCTGTTAGCAAAATATCTATGAACACCGGACAGATTTTAATGCTACTGAGTAACTCAGTAACTATAACTGTACATGTATACCAGTAAATGTTTGTCTTTTGGAGTCAGCCCAGTTGAAGATGTTCATCAAATCTAAAGTGCTAACAGATTATGGGAGCTCTTGCATGATATTTAAGGTTCAAGGTAAATTTATTGTCATTCGCATCACATGTGGTACATGAGGTGGAACGAAATTGTGAACTCAAGGTCTCAGTTAGATCCAAAAATAGCAAAAATATAAAGTATAAGAAATAAATTGTATACAAGGATCTAAGATATATGCTAAACTGTCACAATAACACATTTTGCTGGGCGATTAATTGTCTCAGAAATTATTGCAATAAACGATAATATTGTTTGGAGACAGTTTTAAACTAATGTAATGATAATGACATAATAATGCAAGTACATCCTCTCAAAGACAATAAACTTTAATTTCAAAAGAACACAGCACTGGAACTGGAAAATAAACAAAACAAACAAAAACAAAAATAAAATGAACTCTCAGTCTCCGTTAACAAAAAGTGCACTTGAATAAAAACTAAATACAACAAAAAACAAAACAAAATGGAAATAAAAACTACCGGTACATTCAGCCAAAACAGTACGGATTATTTCTAAAAAAAAAAAAGCTTCCCAGTCCAGCTCACCTCAGCCACCTGAGGAAGTAGAGGAAATAGTATTATATTAGTTAATTAATATTGCAGTATTGTATGAAATTATGCATGTCATTTTCACAGTTTGATAAAAACCGTGACAAATCTGTCATTTATCAACATAAAATGATCTTAATCTAAAACTTTGTCATGAACAGTGGGAGGTGCAGGTATTCCTTCAAGGAATGCTAAGCCTTTATTTATCAAACATTATTCACATTGTTTGTTGC
>JBBPBX010001470.1:6288-34792 GCA_038048925.1 Garcialebias charrua
GAGGGATGTCAGTAGAGGCATTTAGCTCCGCTCAGTGGAGCGTTAATTTTCCATCATTAGGAGTGCTGAAATCCTTTGGGCAGGTCTGCAGGTTCATACCACGTGGTGAAATATGGCTTGGCCTGGTGTGAGAAGCAGACCTCCACTCGGATCGCCCGTGGGGGGGTTCGGGTGGGGGTCGGGGTGTAACCAAATCTGCCTCCCACCTCTGGCACTGCGGTGGCTCTGGCTCCTGTCCGCCTCTCAGACCCCCATGAGCTGCAAAACACCCCCACACTGGTTCTTCTCAGGCTCAGACGCCACAAGCCCGAATGTGGAATTTCTTGCTAAAAGGGTCAGTTCACCCAAATTACAAACAGGTATTTCCCCAATTATTCTCCCCCGCCCCTTATTTGGAGGGATTCATCATCAGCAGATGCTTTTGTTTTTGTTTGTTCTGGATGTGTGGTGTTTAGACACTACTGGCCTGAGAAAGCAGGAAAAAAGTTGAGCATCCATTTGAAGTGGGGTCGATGGAATAACCTGATGCACAATAGGTCGATGGAATAACCTGATGCACAATAGGTCGATGGAATAACCTGATGCACAATAGGTCGATGGAATAACCTGATGCACAATAGGTCGATGGAATAACCTGATGCACAATAGGTCGATGGAATAACCTGATGCACAATAGGTCGATGGAATAACCTGATGCATATGGAATAACCTGATGCACAATAGGTCGATGGAATAACCTGATGCACAATAGGTCGATGGAATAACCTGATGCATATGGAATAACCTGATGCACAATAGGTCGATGGAATAACCTGATGCACAATAGGTCGATGGAATAACCTGATGCACAATAGGTCGATGGAATAACCTGATGCATATGGAATAACCTGATGCACAATAGGTCGATGGAATAACCTGATGCATATGGAATAACCTGATGCACAATAGGTCGATGGAATAACCTGATGCACAATAGGTCGATGGAATAACCTGATGCACAATAGGTCGATGGAATAACCTGATGCACAATAGGTCGATGGAATAACCTGATGCACAATAGGTCGATGGAATAACCTGATGCACAATAGGTCGATGGAATAACCTGATGCACAATAGGTCGATGGAATAACCTGATGCACAATAGGTCGATGGAATAACCTGATGCACAATAGGTCGATGGAATAACCTGATGCACAATAGGTCGATGGAATAACCTGATGCACAATAGGTCGATGGAATAACCTGATGCATATGGAATAACCTGATGCACAATAGGTCGATGGAATAACCTGAT
This sequence comes from Garcialebias charrua, assembly GCA_038048925.1. Classification (NCBI taxonomy): domain Eukaryota; kingdom Metazoa; phylum Chordata; class Actinopteri; order Cyprinodontiformes; family Rivulidae; genus Garcialebias; species Garcialebias charrua. The sequence goes on from JBBPBX010001470.1 coordinate 7,583, forward strand.
GCACAATAGGTCGATGGAATAACCTGATGCACAATAGGTCGATGGAATAACCTGATGCTCAATAGGTCGATGGAATAACTACGATCAGTTTGTTGAACCGTCCTCAGGTTGTTGGCAAGATGTTTATTCCTGACTGAATTATCTGAGTGCGGTCAAGGCCAAAGTGAATTACAGTAATGCCAAATGTTCCCACACATGCTGTTATTGGGCAGCACGGTGGCACAGTTGGTAGAGCTGCTGCCTCAGCGGGAAGGTTGCCGGATTGAATCCTGGCCTGGGACCTTTCTGGGTGGAGTTTGCATGTTCTCTCAGTCTGTGCATGCATGGGTTTTCTCCAGGTACTGTATTCCGGTTTCTTCCCACAGACCAAAAACATGTTAGACTGATTGATAACTCTAACTGTCCCTAGAGTGAATGGTTGTTTGTCTCTATGTGTCCCTGTGATGGACTGGAGACATGTCCAGGGTGTCCCCCACCTCTTGCACAGTGACTACTGGGCACCAGTGGCCCATGTGACCTGCGAAGCAGGTAAAGATAATGGACAGATGGATGCTGTTATTAATCCTTATATTGCTATCAGTTTTGCATTGCAAAAAGAAGTGCTCACACTTTCAGACTACAGCTACTGCTACTATCTGTGCTAATAACCGTAGAACTTTAGTAAAAAGCTGTATAGTGTGAAATCGACAGCCAAGTGAATGTGTGTAAAATATTGATCGTATGAATCACTGTGACGTTTTTGAGATGGGAGTTGTTTTAAGATGGCAGCAATCAATTCTGTTCTTGGCTGTGTTTAGATTAATTCGCTCAGCTATCAGGTCAAAATCAAAGATGTGAACAACAGATTTTTTTAAAAGTGGATTTTATTTTTTTTTAGTCAGGAAAATATCTAATTTGTTTAAACACGAGGGGCAGGACTTGAAAATGGAATTGCAGCCTGCCACTGGGAGGTGCTCATCCTTTGTTGCTTCAACTTCCAACTTCCAGTCCTGTGTCTAGCATTAATGGTCACAATTAGTTGGGGGAGTGGTGGCGCAGAGGTTAGAGACGGTGGGCATCACCGGTTCAAGCCCCGGTGCTGACATCATCAAAAAATGTGGGTGGAAAAAGGTGAAACCCCCACACCTGCCTCCACCCTCATTCACCCCACTCTGGGCCCTCGAGCAAGGCCCTTAACCCCCACCATCTGCTCCCTAAACAGGTCTCGCTTGAAAATGAGTTCTCGTGGCTCAACGAGACTAGCTGGAGACTTTTTTTTACCCTTTTTATTTATCCAGGTACAGGTAGTCCCCGTCTTACGAGGACATCGACTTACGAATTCCGAGTTTACGAGCTATCATATTTAATAAAAATAAGATCATCCACCTGCACCCTGGAGGTCCAGAACCGCCTGGACCCAGGTGGGAGCGCTTGGTCCTGGCTGCAGATCATCCACCTGCACCCTGGAGGTCCAGAACCGCCTGGACCCAGCAGGGAGCACTTGGTCCTGGCTGCAGATCATCCACCTGCACCCTGGAGGTCCAGAACCGCCTGGACCCAGCAGCGAGCACTTGGTCCTGGCTGCAGATCATCCACCTGCACCCTGGAGGTCCAGAACCGCCTGGACCCAGCAGCGAGCACTTGGTCCTGGCTGCAGATCATCCACCTGCACCCTGGAGGTCCAGAACCGCCTGGACCCAGCAGGGAGCACTTGGTCCTGGCTGCAGATCATCCACCTGCACCCTGGAGGTCCAGAACCGCCTGGACCCAGCAGGGAGCACTTGGTCCTGGCTGCAGATCATCCACCTGCACCCTGGAGGTCCAGAACCGCCTGGACCCAGCAGGGAGCGCTTGGTCCTGGCTGCAGATCATCCACCTGCACCCTGGAGGTCCAGAACCGCCTGGACCCAGCAGGGAGCGCTTGGTCCTGGCTGCAGATCATCCACCTGCACCCTGGAGGTCCAGAACCGCCTGGACCCAGCAGGGAGCACTTGGTCCTGGCTGCAGATCATCCACCTGCACCCTGGAGGTCCAGAACCGCCTGGACCCAGCAGGGAGCACTTGGTCCTGGCTGCAGATCATCCACCTGCACCCTGGAGGTCCAGAACCGCCTGGACCCAGCAGGGAGCACTTGGTCCTGGCTGCAGATCATCCACCTGCACCCTGGAGGTCCAGAACCGCCTGGACCCAGCAGGGAGCACTTGGTCCTGGCTGCAGATCATCCACCTGCACCCTGGAGGTCCAGAACCGCCTGGACCCAGCAGGGAGCACTTGGTCCTGGCTGCAGATCATCCACCTGCACCCTGGAGGTCCAGAACCGCCTGGACCCAGGAGGGAGCGCTTGGTCCTGGCTGCAGATCATCCACCTGCACCCTGGAGGTCCAGAACCGCCTGGACCCAGGAGCGAGCGCTTGGTCCTGGCTGCAGATCATCCACCTGCACCCTGGAGGTCCAGAACCGCCTGGACCCAGGAGCGAGCGCTTGGTCCTGGCTGCAGATCATCCACGTTCACCCAGGTGGTACAAGTTGTCCAGAGACCCAGGGTGGTGCTACAGCAGCACTACCCAGCTTGGGTCACCTCCATCCTGGGTACAAAGGCTGAGAAGCCAGTAGGAACCGATCTCGCTCGTAAGACGGGGACCACCTGTAGTCTCATAAATAAAGGGTAAATAAAATAAATAAAAACAATTAAACAATTAAACATAAGCCTCATAAGCCAAATAGTTGTTTGTGACCTTTCAACAGAATGACATTTCCAAACGTATCTTTAACCCTCCTGCTTTCCTTGGGTCAAAACAACCCATGAGGCCTCAGTCTTAACACTAATGTGGTCATTTTGGCCCAAGGGCAGAGGTTTAAGTTATACAGTAAATAAATGGCAGTTCCTTCTCCCTCCACTCAACATCTATAATATCTCAAACAAGATTAATCACTGGAAATTTACTATAAAAACCACTAATGAAATTCCAAGTCACTTGTTTTAATTGAGCTCTGACAACAGGACAAAGCCACATGTAAAAACAGTGTTTCCTTCATTCGGTCATGGAAGGTGTTTGATGATTTAATGAAATATCCAGTTTTTCAAACCACTTAAAAAGCCTAAATGTCTCATAATAAAGGATTCACATTACATCCAGAGTCAGAGAATCTTTATTGTCATTTGCACCGCATGTGATGATGAAATGAGATTATGTACACAGGGTCCCAGTTACATCCAACAATAAAAAGTAAAAGAAAAACTGTAATAAGATCTAGGATATAACTGAGAAAAACATCAACTAAAAATACACTAAGCACTAATGTAATAGAAAAACATCATTACAAACAGCAGCACGAACATGAGTCTGTATGAGCAGATGGTCACAGATGAACACAGCAACAAGAAAACAGATCAGCATCAGCATGATGTGATATTTCACAGTGATTATTCTTATTATTTATTTATTCATGAGTCTAACAGCCTCAGGGTAGAAGCTGTTCCTCAGTCTAGTGGTTCTACATTTGATGCTCCTCAACCTCCGTCCTGAGGGGAGTGGGGCAAAGAGTGTGTGTGCTGGGTGAGTGGGGTCTTTCATGATGCAGGTGGCTCTCTGCATCTGGAGGTGTAAATGTCTGTGATGGTGGGGAGACTGACTCCAACAGACTTCTGTGCAGCCTTCACCACTCTCTGCAAAGCTTTTCTTTCTGCATGGTGTCTGAATTAATCCTCAGTGTTGCCTCCCAAAATGAAAAGTTCTGAAGTCCCAACTGCAGCTCTGCTGAACACCTCATGTACAGTAGGTCTTTTCATATTTTTGCATAATAATTGTATAAATACTTCTGATTTTTTTCAAAACCCAAAGAAATACACTTTTAAGCCAACAGTTGCTTCTGAACTGAAGTAATTGAACAGAAATGAATCGGTCTCTGTTGTATAGCTGTGATTGACTGTTCAAACATTAGATGAACAAGTCCATTCAAAATTCACCACAGTTAATTTGAGAAAACAAAAAACTGCATTTAACTCAGCACATTTTACACACTTTGAGCTAAAGTTTGGTGTAAAAGCTGAGAACCATTCGTATCACATACTTTGAACTTTAATAGATCACACAGGAGCTTTGATTAAAACTGAAACATTTAACAACCAAAGCAACCGATTGATTTTCTACTGCACCTTTATATTGGGTTGTTTTTGGTCTATACATGAAAATTGTTCTGGTGTTTCCAATAATACTGTACATCACAACTGTAAACTAGAGAAATTGCATTTCCTGTGAAAATGCAGAGTGAATGCTTACTGCAGAAAAACTTGCTTAAAAATGGCTGGAAATAAAAACATGCTGAAATGTAGTTGAAATTGAAGAACAAACTTAAGTTAGCCGAAGAGAGCAGAACACGTTTGATTAATGGGGTTTAAATTAGCACAAAAATTAAGAAACTATCTAAATAAAGCTGAAATTAGCAAAAAGTTGCTCAAACTTAGCTGAAAAGGCAGAACATATAGCATAAACTACCAGAAGGAAGTGGGGAATGCACAGTTGTGCCCAATTAGGCTAAAATAAGCTGAGAGGAACAAAAAAAAGTGGAATTAGCTGAAAAAGCTGAATTTCGGAAGCAGCTAAATAGTGGCAGAAATACAAGAAATAAGCTGAAAGTAGTACAACAAGCTCAAATTAGCATAAAGAAGTTAGTCTGAAAGTAGCAGAAATTACCACGAAAAACTTGAATTTATGTGAAACCCGCTGAAATTAGCTAAAAAGGTAGCTGAAAATGTAGAACAAGCTTAAATTATCAGAAGAAAGCAGAAGGAATACGTTCACCCAATTAGGCTTAACGGAGCAGAAATGAGCTAAAAGAAGTGGAAATTATCTGAAAATAAAAAGCTGAAATTAGCAACAAAAAAAGCTGAAAAGTAGCTAAAGCAAAAAGAAGCTTAAATTACCAGAAGGAAGTCCATCCATCCATCCATTTTCTTCCGCTTATCCGGGGTCGGGTCGCGGGGGTAGCAGCCTAGGCTGCTACCAGAAGGAAGTGGAGAGAGAAAATGTTGCCGAATTCAGCTAAAAAAAAGTTAAAATGAGTGCAAAAACATGAAACTAGCCCCTCCAAAAGCTGAAGTAGCATAAAAAGCTGAAAAATGCATAAATAAGCTGAAAGAAGCATTACAATGTCAAAGTCCTCATGTTTCAGACCCACAGGCAGAAAAGAGAGAGCAGAAGTTTAAATAAAACAACTTATTAAACTCAAAACAAAAAGCTGGCTAGGCAGTAAAAATCTTACAGGCGCCGAACAGAGGTTCAGGACGGAACATCAGAATAAACTGAAAGTTATGCACCATAACTCATGTTCCCTGAAGGAAAGGAACGAGGTGCAACACAATTGCTATGGGAATTGCGCCACCGCGCGGTTCACCTGAAGTAATACATTCACGCCTTTACGGCAGGTGGGCATCAGCGTCACCACAGAGGCCCCACCCTCTTGGTATAAAATCAGATGACGCCCAGCCTACTTTCTCCAAGTGCACTTCACCGAGCTTGGGCATTGAAAAGGGCAAACATGTGTTGCACCTCGTTCCCTTCCTTTAGGGAACATGAGTTATGGTGCATAACTTTCAGTTCCCTTATCAGTCAGTGCACTCGGTGCAACACAATTGCTATGGGAACGTAATTCATTCACGCCCTTGAAATGCTCTGGAAAATGCATGCTTGTGAGAACTTCTGCCTTTATACTTTAGGCGTTTTGGCTGTTCTCTACTGTGTGTTAGAGAGGACAGCCTGAGTGACGTCACATGCAGTGACATCCAAACTGTAGTGTTTTGCAAACGTGTTTGTGGAACTCCAGTTGGCAGCAGCACAGATGTCTGCCACTGGTACACCCTTAAACAGAGCCCATGAGGCAGCCAGGCCTCGAGTGGAATGGGCGTGTACCCCAGAGGGCACCTGTTGACCTTTGCTGCTGTACGCCCTTTTTATGGCCTCAGTCACCCAGTGTGAGAGGCGCTGCTTTGAAAGGGCTCTGCCAGCAGCAGGATTGGCAAAACATACAAACAGTTGGTTTGTTTTCCTCCAACTGACAGTTCTGTTGATGTAAACACTCAAGGCCCTGACAGGGCAGAGTGCATTCAACCTTCTCTGTTCCTCAGTGAGGACAGGATGGGGAGGAAACGCAGAGAGCTCAAAGTCCAGACTTCTGGGATTTAGAGTTGGAACCTTTGGGACATATGCGGGGTTAGGACGCAGGGTGACCTTTGACCCATCAGGGGCAAACCTGGTACACATTGGGTGCACAGATAAAGCGTGGAGGTCATCCACATGTTTAGCTGAGCAAAGAGCTAGGAGCAAAGCAGTCTTGTAAGATAACAAATCTATCTTAATGCTGCTGAGTGGCTCAAACGGAGGCCCACACAAAGCATCCAGGACCAACTGTAGGTCCCGGTCTGGGGTCAGGGTCCTGCTGGGAGGCCTTTTTCTCAGTACGCCCTTCATGAAACGTATCATGAGAGGGTGTGCGCCGGGAGTTTTACCTCCCCAGCCTTAGTGGCACGCCGAGATGGCTGACAAAAAGACCTTAATAGTGGAAAAGGAGAGGCCTTTCTCCAGCAGGTCTTGTAGAAAAGTGAGGAGCTGGACCAGGTCACAGGAATATGAGATAATAGTGCTCTCTAGACACCAGGCCTAAAAAACACGCCATTTACGAGCGTAGAGAGTCTGAGTTGACTGGGCTCTCGCTCCCTGTATCGTGTTTATAACATTACCGGGGAGGCCGGAGGCCATCAGCCAGTTCCTCTCAGCGGCCAGGCTGAGAGTTGCCACAGATCTGGATGTGGGTGAAGGAGCTGCCCGTGGGCCTGAGTCAGCAAGTCCCTGTGAGGGGGCAGCTCCCATGGTGTCCCTGACAACAGTGAGATCATTTCTGGGAACCACAATTTCTGTGGCCATCTGGGGGCTATGAGTATCAGGGAAAGAGCTCCCCTGCGTACACGTTCCAGCGTCGCCTGAATCAGAGGGACGGGGGGGAACACATAGTATAGCACCCCGGCTGGCCAGTTGTGAGCCAGAGCATCTATTCCCAGCAGAGCATCTGTTTCCTTTAGTTAGAAGTACAGGGCGCAGTGCGTGCTGGTTTTGCAGGCAAACACATCAACGGATGCCCACCCATATCGTGCCCAGATCTGGTCCACGATGCGTGGGTTCAACCTCCCCTCTGAGGCTAGCAGTGGCCCTTTGGAGAGGGCATCTGCCCCGTAGTTTAGCTTGCCCAGGATGTGTGTTGCTCTCAGTGAAAATATTCGGGGGCTGCACCACGTGTGCAACTTGTGTGTCAGGCTGAGGAGGGGGTTGGGACCTCGTCCCCCCTTCTCTGTTGATAAAAGACACCGTCGTCCAGTTGTCTGATTTTATCAACACGTGTTGCTTTGTAATCAGCCTCTTCTTGTAAAAGTGCTTCATGGACAGAAAAACAGCTTTTAATTCCAGGAAGTTTATGTGCAGCCTTGCCTCCTGCTGTTTCCAGAGCCCTTGGGCGTTCTGGTTTCTGCAAAACGCTCCTCAACCTCTCTTTGAAGCGTCTGTGGTGATCATCACACGAGACAGTACTCGTCCCAGCGGGACGCCTGTCGTGAACACTGAAGGATCCCTCCAGGGTTCCAGGGCTGTCACGCACTCTGGGCTGATCAGTATCTTCCCTACCCGCCTGAGGGAGGCAGGATACACTTGTTTGTTTAGCCATATCTGCAGAGCGTGCATTTTTAATAATGCCTGAGGCACGCAGGGAATGGCTTCTGCCAGAAGAAAGCTTGCCAGGCAGAGGCGGATGGATGAGACCCGTGTCTCTGAGAGCCGTGCTCTGTACAGTATGGTGTTAAATAATAATAATAATAATAATGAATTCAATTTATAACGCGCTTTTCATTAGTGAAAATCTCAAAGCGCTACACACATTGAATGTTACACACATTCATATACCGGTAGCGGCAGACTACCATGCAAGGTGCTTTCCAGTCCTACCGGGAGCAACTCGGGGTTAAGTGTCTTGCCCAAGGACACAACAACACATGGTGTGGGGAACCGGGATTCGAACCGCCAACCTTCCGATCGGGGGACGACTGCCATTACCACTACGCCACGGCCGCCCGTACACCCAGAAATACGGTAATCTGTGATGGAGTCAGATTGCTTTTCTGCAGATTTAAGATGAAGCCCAGAGCCTCCAGGTGAGCCATCACCATCTGTGAGTGCAGCTTTTGATCTGTCTTCAGCGAGGATCAACAGATCGTCGAGATAATTCATAATTCTGACCCCTTGACCCCTGAGTGGGGTCAAGGCTGCGTCCAGACATTTTGTAAATGTGCGTTGTGCAGTTTTTAATCTGAAAGGGAGAGCCAGAAACTCGTAAGCTTTTCTTTCAAATGCAAAGCGGAGATATTTTCTGTGTCTCTTCCAAATGTTCACATGGAAAAATGCATCTTTCAAATCCACTGTGCAGGTGTAATCTCCTGGTCTCACAGACTGGATCACCTGTCTCAGCGTGAGCCTTTTGAATTTGTAAGTTTTTGTTCTTTTGTTCGGCGCTCTGAGATCCAAAATAGGTCTCAAGGTCTGGTCTTGTTTGGACACGAGCAAATACTTGCTGTAGTGACCCGTGTGTATATTGTGTATTGGAACAATATTTATCACTCCTTTCTGTAGCATTGTTGATATCTCCTCTCTTAAGACGTGTGCACAGTCTGGGTTTATGTTTGACAGCAGCACCCCCGTGAACGGGGGTGGCCTCTTGTGGCACTGTAGCCGGAGGCCTTGATAGACTGTTGACATGACCCACATGTTTGGGTGACACGCCTCCCAGGCCTGCGCGTGCACGCTGAGCCTGTGGGACATGTGTATTCTGGGTTGTCTGTGTGTCGTGGATGTGGGAGGGGGAACAGTTGTTCCCCCCCCCCACGCTTGGCCCCGGACGAGCTGACCTGTCCACCAGCGGTCGCGTGAAGTCTGCCTGCTCCAGACAGACTCCGGATGCCATGTCTGAGGCTCATTGTCTGACCTGACACCTTGTGTCTCACGAGGAAGGAGAAGTGATTGCCCTCTCCTTTCATCGTGACTGTTTTCACAAAAATGGTGCTGTGTTTTTTTTTTTTTTTTGAGTCAAGAACCAGGGCAGTTTGTGCTTTTGGTACTTTATTTTTGTGTTTTAAAGAACAAAGCGTCTTATGTACACCCACAAAAGAAACATTTTGTTTTGTGCACACACGAATGTCACCAGCTTTTTGCTGCTTTTCACACATAAAGTCTGGGTTTGAAAGTCTTGGTTCCCATACCACATGGACGGACGAACCTTTAAAACTTTGAAGTGGTCCAGTTTCGTCAGGCCAACTTCTGTCTTCTGTCCCGGTTTGTCGAGGAAGTTCTCGGCGGAACCACTTGGCGAGGAACAAGCCTGTTCCTGGTCCAGGACTGGCTAGCCCGAGAAGGCCCTGCTGCGGGTCTCGGCCGTTGCTCCCCGTCGTAAGCTGGTCTTTTTTGTGGGGGACGTGTGTGGCTGAGCGGTGTCGAGGCTGTGCGGGTCTGCTCCCACTGGTGTCTCTGGGGGGTGCGAAGGCTTTTCTCGACATCCCCTTGCGCAAAGCTTCGGCCTGTTTTCGTCTTTGCTCCAGCCTGCTCTGGATACGCTCCAGAGCCCCTCCGAAGAGTCCCGTCAGTTTGATCGGGTGGTGGAGGAAGGGGTACCGCTGGCCCTTCGGCAGGTCCGTCAAAGTTAGCCACAGGTGGCGCTGGGCGATGACCACTTCAGCCATGCATCTCCCCTGAGCGATGGCCGCGGTCCCCATCATCTGCAGGACGAAGTCAGTCGCCTTGCGGGCTTCCTCCAGGATCTCTGCCACAGCCTGTTTGTTTGTCGTTACCTGGAGCTCCTGCAGCTTCTCCGCCAAGTAGGCTTGCATCATGGCCGAGGCATTCATGGCACGGACCGTGAGGCCCTGAGCTCAGTAACACTTTTTGAGCTAGGAGGCCGAGGCGCGCCAGGCCTTGCTGGGCAGAGTTGGCTTTGCACCCAACGTCATGGGGGACAAGTGAGCCGCCAGCGCGTGTCCTCCATCTGTGGGACATTGGCGATTCCTGCTGCTTCCATTCCGGCAACTTCGAGGAACTGGGAGAGCGGTAGAAGCATGGGAGCTCTGGGTTCGGCCCAGGTGCAAGTGAGCTCTGTCAGGAAATCCGTAAAAATCGGCATCCTGTGCCTCGTGGCCGACTGCTGTTTTGCGAAGAAATAATTCCCTGCCAACTTTGTAAACTGTTGGCGAGGTGGGGGTTCTGGCCAGCTGATCCGCAGCGTGTCCGCCACTCTGCAACACAAGTCGAACAAAGCTGGGATTGAGACATCTGTTTCTGGCTGAGTTGTCGGCGGGTTCTGGGAGAAGTCTTCTTCCTCCCCTTCGTTCTCGTTCTCAGCTTCGTCGTCTGAAATCTCATCCGAGGCTGTTAGCGAGAGCTCGTCTACTTGTAACAGGCTTCTTGTGTCGTACTCGATGGTGCAGTCCCCGACGGGGGCCATCATGTCCATACTGTCCCCCCAGTCAGCGTGGCTGCTGTCCTCCAGGTCCACGGCCTCGAGCTCCGGTGTGGGAGTGAATGCCTCTGTGAGGTCTGGGTCCCGCGTTGCCGCAGGGCCACTCATGGCCTTGACCACGATGTCCACTCGACGCTTCCTCACAGCCTCGAGCATCTGGCTGCAGTGAAGGCAGGACTCTGGGGATTCCAGCGCTGTCTTAGCGTGCAACATCCCCAGGCAGACGGGACAGGCCTCGTGGATGTCCGTCGCCGAAATGGAGTAGCCGCAGCCGCTGGGGAAGGCTCGGGAGCTGGGGCTCGCTGGCCTGCTGGTCTTCTTAGAATTTTTGGCTTTTCGCTTGCCCTTCTCTGGAGCCATGGCTGAGAAGAGTCGAGCTCGTTAGCTGAGCTAACGTGGTCTGGAGACGTCTTCTTCGTTGAGTCGCTTTCGCTGGCTACCCTGCTAACTCCATTAGCTAGGTAGCGATGTTACGCAGTTAGCATCGTCGAGCGAGGTAGCTGTGAAGAGAGAAGAAAAAACCTCGAGGCTAAATAAAAGGCACTGGGCTAGCTATCACTAGCCCAGCAATACGCAGAAAATTTCTCTGTACGCTCAGTGTAGGGAGCAAGCTCACCTCCGGTCGAGCGATGTAGCTACAGAGAGTCCCACGAAGTTCAGGTGTAAGCGAGGTGAAGGGCAAAAGAGAAAGTAGGCTGGGCGTCATACGATTTTATACCAAGAGGGCGGGGCCTCTGTGGTGATGCTGACGCCCACCTGCCGTAAAGGCGTGAATGCATTACTTCAGGTGAACCGCGCGGCGGCGCAATTCCCATAGCAATTGTTTTGCACCGAGTGCACTGACTGATAAGGGAACTGAACAAGGCAGGACGGATGGAAACGGACAAAGGAGGACCAGGACGTCTGTGGAACAAAGTGCAACGATCGTACAGGTCAGTGGTGGAGAAGAGAGGTTTAAATAAGACAGAGGAAGAGTGGGAAATGAGTGCACCTGGCAGGTAGCGGAATAAGGACAAGTGTGAATGATTAGAGGCTGAGGAGTGAGTGAAGAATACCAGAGAAACACTGAGTCACACATAAGGATCAGGATGATAAACAAAAACAGAAAAGGAAAATAAAGACATAGGAATACAAAAAGGGGACAGAACATGTCAAATAAGCTGAAATTAGCAGAAATAAATTAGAAGAAGCATACAAATTTTGTAGTTATCAGAAAGAATCTAAAAAGAGCACAAAACAGCTGGGGAAAAAAACAGCTGAAAGTAGCTGAAAAAAGTTTAAATTTGCACATAGAAGCTGAACTGGAACAAAATGTGAAAGGAGCAGTAAAGGGTTGTAAACAGATCTAAAGAGCTAAAGGATGTCAAATGAGCTCAAATAATCTTCTTTGAGGAAAATAGTGGCAGAAAAGGCAAAAAATATCAAAAAGCTAAAGTTGCATCAATACCAAAAGTCATAGCACCCTTCTCCTGAAAGAGCTGAACGTTTTGATTTTTCATTCATTCATTCAACCTTTATTTATACAGGCTAGCCTCGTTGAGTCACGGGGACTCATTTACAAGAGGGACCTGTCTCACTCACACCAAACAACCATCCATCCACTCTCTCACTCACACCTAGGGTCAATTTAGAGTCACCAATCAGCCTAACATGCATGTTTTTGGTCTGTGGGAGGAAACCGGAGTACCCGGAGGAAACCCACGCATGCACGGGGAGAACATGCAAACTCCACCCAGAAAGGCCCCCGGACCGGGATTTGAACCGGCAACCTTCTCGCTGAGAGGCAGCAGCTCTACCAGTTGTGCCACCGTGCTGCCCATTTATGGTTTGTTGAAATAGCACAAAAATTGTGGAACTAGAAAGATGCCGAAAAACATACGTGAGGAAAATGGATCACAATAGTGTGAATGCTTGATTCACATTCACACTATTATTAATGCAGGTTGTTCAAAAGTTGCATTACTTTGTACAATCAGTCACATTTTGTTGATTTTAAAGGTTATTTTGGACGACTTAAAGTTTCAGCAACTTCGAGTCATTAAGTTCTTTCTTCTCCAACTCTGAAACCAACACAGTTCCACAGACAGATAAGGTCAGAGGTTAGGGAAAGAAGTAAACTGATCTTAGGTCTGCACTTAACATCCCCCCTCAGCAGGTTCTCATTATAACTCTGTGTGAAAATGAGACACGGTCGGTCCATCTGTGGCCCGGGAACCTTTTGCTCTTATGCTCTTCCCAGAGCAATGCTCCACCCATTTCCTTCTCCTGTTTCTTAGAAACCCCACAGCTAGACATTTGTCAAATAAAATCCAATAATTATTTTTAAAAAGTCACACTGCAGTGAAGACATTTGTGTATTCTTACAGAGTGATAAGTCCAAAATGTATGAACTCTTGTTTTCGTTCTTGTAGCTGTAGTCCCAACATATTAAAGAAAAAATATTAATAAAAAGTAACAGTTTATATGTTTGATAAATACATATTTATTAGTTGTTTTTTATTTATGGCTCTTCTACAACTAAAATAGCTTGAATGAGCCTCTGTTATACCGACTAACACATTTTATTGTGATAAAACCTTCGTTCATTTACAGTTCAACTCTACTGTATTCCTCTGTGTGCAGCTGTTTCCTATATATAGCTAAGATTTATGTCTTCAAAAGAAAATAAATGAACAGAGGGTTCAGCGTTATGAGAATACTGGAAAGTAATACTCATGAAATTAAAAACATAAGCATTAAGTTGCCCCTATAAAACAGATCCACAAGCATTTTTTTTTCAGCCTCCAGACTCCCAGCTGGGAATCAGCTCTGAACATTGTTCTTGAAATGCACTAATGAGCTTGTTAAGTTCAATCACACCATTCAACACTGACAGTTTGTGAAGTTTATCCAATTCAAGAGGAATTAATCTCATTAGAGTTCTGCAGTCAGAAGCTATACATTGCGCTTGCTTGGCGTAATTGATGTTCCTTTTGTTTAGGTCTAATGGACGCAGCATGGGGCTTCAGAGAAACTGTGTTGCACATATAAGATACTTTATTATAACTATAAATTGATACAAGAAGAAATGCGTGCGTTCCATGGAAAATAGGGCAGAAAGATGTAGGTTTCAATTATATATTTAACGTTTAGGCATTAAAACAAAGTTACTGTAGTCAAAATACTTGTGCAGGGTAATTAAATGCACTTTTACTGCCTTCTTCTTGTCAGGTTAGTTGATAAGTCTTTAAGTATGTTAGTAACAGACTACATTCATAATCTCATTTTAGCATAAAAACAAAAAATGGGAAGGATCATTGTGACTCTGTTCAAAGGTTGAAACACTTCAGCTCTAATGCAGGGGTTAATTCCAAACCCTGGTCCCTGAGGAACACCATCTTGCATGTTTTAGTAGTTTCCTGCTCTAACATGCCTGATTTAGTGATTTAATTTCTTCCTCACGTTCTGCAGAAACCTGTTAATCACCCATTCATTTAAATCAGATGTGTCAAAGCAGAGAAGCCATACAGGACGGTGTTCCTCAAGGACCACGGTTAGGAATCCCTGCAATGTGTTTCTTGAAAGCTTGTGTTTCTTGAAAGTCTTTTTTTTTGGAAGGGATATTGGCAACAGGAAGACTATTTATCCTATGAATTATTATTGAATGGATAAGGGGTATGATAATGTAATAATATACTGTTATTAGTCAGTTTACTGACTTACCTATAGTTTGGATGAAAGGGTCCGAGCAGGTCTTATCTGCACAAACCTTTCACCAATTCGCGAGTTCAACCTTTTTCCGGTATTAAATTGCTTTAAAGTGATTAGCCAAAAATGTAATTTCACGAGAGACTTCAATTTATGTTGGTCCACCAGAAAATAGACCTTTTATTGAAATTATCATAAAAGTACATTAAACATTTGTATCAATATTAGCTCTGATCTACTAAACTAAGTTGACAAGAATTCAAATTAAAATCAAACAGACAGTTAGAAAACTTTTCTGTTGGCACATTTACTTGACAGATTAATGGCTTATGAAAAAGAAGAAATAGGAGGAAGATTAAAGATTGAAAGCTAAGTTAACCGAAGTTGATTATTTTGAAACAAACAGGGTGGCAACCTTTCCCATACAGGTCTCAGCTGGGCTTCTCACACGTTCAGAACACAATCAATGCCTCGTTACCTGTTGACGATACGTCTTGGAGATAAGAGTTGAAGTTTGTGGACACTAACGGACTGTGTTGTCCAGTTCACGTCCAGATGACCTCCGCGCATGTGTGCTGAGTCAGACGAGCAAGAAGCGCGCTTCTCCTGGCAGGAACAGAGCCAATCGCACTGACTGTTTTTCAAAATAAAACTTCAGAAAACAAATTCTTTCAGAAGATGAGTGAGTGAGTTACAGTAAGCTTTACTGTAACTCCAGCTGAAACGTGGGTCTAATTGACACAATGACCAGAACGTTTCCAGCTTTTTCCAGAGGGAAACCAGTTGTTAGGAAGTTCTTCCCTCCGACACTAAAGTTTAAAACGGAAGTGGATCTTTATATGGGAGGCGGGGTCTCCCCCACCTCCTCAATAACTATTGGCTGGTTTAACAAAACAACGGATGGAGTTTTCATCCCATAGGCAGAAGTGTCTCTGACGGACAACAGGAAAACTGTTTACAGAATCGGCCAGATGGCCGCTTGTGAGCACAGAGAATATTATGGCTAACTTCACAGACAAAACAGAGAAGGAAGTTGCAAGTTAAAAGTTTACCCTGAACTGTGCCATAATATTAAAACCTGCTTGTTCTGCAGAAATAAACCAGCAGAAGGGTCAAACTCATGCAAGTAACAGATCATCATTAAATGACAAAAAGTATACTGTAGATCAATTCTGAATTAACACACAATAAAAAGAAAGTTCAATCTGATTAATTGGTGTCCATTAATTCAAAATAATTGTAACAAAAATGGTGTCCACTTGTCTCCTTGAGAGCTTCAAGAAGGTGTAACACTGAGAGTTTCAGAGAGATGTGGAGAGGCCCACATCCCATACGGACATGAGGGTGCTATATCTCTACAATAATATAAGTTAAACTTCATCATACTCCTTTTCAGACTCACAGTCACCATTAGAGGAAAGGAAAAGAAAAAAAATTATATTAGCATATAAAAATTGGGTATGTTTATTTGATATTTAAGATTGTATATATACTTGGAAACGTGAAAGTCTTCAGTATTATGTTTTGTGGTGAAATGTCTGTCTGAAATAAATTTATCATCATCATCATCATCATCATCAAAGTCAGATCTGAAAATTGCGTTGAACCCAACATAATCACGTTTTAGTTGCAAGTTGGAAAATTAACAGGATTTGTTAAATGTTGAGCTCAGTACCGGTAATCAGGTTCATCGTTATTAGTAATACATGCCAATAGTAATGTATTTGTCAGAATTTTATGTACGGTATTCAAACACAGTGTTTCCTAAAAGGGGTAATTTGTGTGCACTTGATTTGTTTAGATACAAACCAACAGAAGTAAAAAATGAAAAGTTTGTTACAGCACTTATCAAATTTTGATGTGCAGAGCAGCCATATTTAAATTTTAAATCAGGCTTGCTCAGAGTCACTTTCTGACCTTGGTAGTTCCAGAAAATTCCAACTTCCACAAACAAATAGAACACATCAATAACACAAATCACTGTTTCAAAACAATATTTTTAGATCGGCTGATCAACTTTTTCTGTTGTAAGTATGCTAGTAATGGCCTTCATATTTTAGCTTAGCTTAGCATAAAGACAAGGAACAAGGAAAGAGCCCCCTGACAGTTCAACTTCATAATTTGCCACTAATGTTCAGAAACAAACTTCAGTTATACTACTTATGTGGGGCGGCTGTGGTGTAGTGGTAATGGCAGTCGTCCCCCGATCGGAAGGTTGGAGGTTCGAATCCTGGTTCCTCACACCATGTGTCGTTGTGTCCCTGGGCAAGACACTTAACCCAGAGTTGCTCCCGGTAGGACTGGAAGGCGCCTTGCATGGCAGTCACCGCTACCGGTGTATGAATGTGTGTATGAATGGGTGGATGGTTGGTATTGTAAAGCGCTTTGGGGTCCCTCACAGGGGGCTGGAAAGCGCTATATAAATAAGCTCCATTTACCATTTACCATTTACTTAGCACATAGTACAAACATTATTCAAAATTAAAGTTACAGATTGAGGTTTTAATGTTTGTTATCCAGTTATTTCTGTAATCAATCAAAGGTAACTTCCTGAAACAGAAACTTGAGTTTTCAAAATGATGACAAGCCAAATCAGTTTTTTTAAAGAGGTTTGTTACTTCTAGAGTCTAGATATATCACCCCACTGACTTTAACAACACATATGGGATGATCATCGATAACATTTGGACCAGTGACAAGTAAAAAAAAAAAAAAGTGTGCTGTTGGGGGAGAGCCAGAACCAGAACTGCAGCGAACCTAACACAATCTGGAACGGCTCAAAGAACACAACAAAGACATTTTCACTGGAGCTCCTTCATCTCTAGATCAAGGGTTCTCAAACTTTTTGGGTTCATGGATCACAGGCGAGAAAAAGTGTGGGGAGTCTGGGGGTCCTCCCCCATAACATTTTGAATAAAGTTGATGTGATTTCCTGCATTTTGTTGTATTTTAACGGGTTGTTAAACATCTACATGCTTGGAAAAAAATATATACTGTATATACAGAATATATATACAGTGTGTATATATATATATATATATATTAGGGGTGTAACGGTACGCTAAAATCACATTTCGGTTCGGTTCAATT
Source organism: Garcialebias charrua (assembly GCA_038048925.1). NCBI lineage: Eukaryota > Metazoa > Chordata > Actinopteri > Cyprinodontiformes > Rivulidae > Garcialebias > Garcialebias charrua. The sequence goes on from JBBPBX010001470.1 coordinate 24,884, forward strand.
ACAAGGAGGGTTCGGTTCGGTTAATTTTCGGTACAAAAAAAAAGACAAAATAAAGACTTACAAAATGTTTATTTTGAAAATATGCCAAAAATACGTTTGTATTGTATTGTAGTAATAAATAAAAGTGACCCATTTGGATGATATTTTAAATAAACAGCACTCTACAATAAATAAACTATATGAACAATAATACAAATCCAGTCAGAACCAGAACAATAAGCAGCAACAGACTGTTTACAATCTAACTAATCAAGTTTTTGTCCAGTAGCAGCAGTGTGGCAGTATTTGTCCTCATTACTGTACTCACAACCTCTTCTTGGTGGGACAGGTCCTGGAAAAGTTCAGAGTTCAGTTCAGTCATCACACACTTCTTAGCTGCAGGTGGATTTCCCTGAAGTGGAGTAGAGAGCAGCTACCTCTGTCACAGACTGGAAATAAAAAACAAAAGAGGTTAAAAAAAACAAGTTAATAAGATTATGATTAAAAAAAAAGATTATTTAGATAATAATAATAAAAGAACAATACCTCTTGAACAGTTGAATCACTCTTCATCATCAGGGCAGGGTTTTAATATGGTCCAGGGCTTGTTGACAACATCAGTTAGTTTTTTCATAAAGAGCTGAACTTTTTGAAGTGTTGATGTGATGAAGGTCTCATAGCGACGCTCAGTAATTTTAAAGCCTGCACATATAACAACGTTCAGACTTAGATTCGAGATTTAAAAACTCATACAGCTTGTGTTATTGCTCTGGACCACTCTGATTACCTGATGAAGTAGTTTAAATGCTGCTGCTGTTTCTTCGTTCACGTTCGGATGAAGTAGTTTTAATACAGCTGCTGTTTCTTTGTTCACGTTCTGATGACATAGTTTCCAGCGCGTACACGTTAGACGTGTTGCTGCTGCAGAGTCTTCATGAAACAAAGTCCACACAGCTTTGAATGTACGCTCATCTTTTAACAAGAAAGCTATAACGTTCACAAACAGGAGACCGCACGAGATGCTAATGGCTAAATGCTGCGCGTGCCGCGCGATAATAGCTCCGTGCTGAAACGCGCCCAGGAAATTTTGTTTCTCGGTGCATATATTCCCCTGTTAAGAACGTTTAATGAGTGAAAAAATAACCGAAACGGTACGCAGGTGGACCGAACCGAACTTGGTGTACCGAAACGGTTCGGTACACTCACTACAACCGTTACATGCCTAATATATATATACAGGTGGTCCGTCGGATAGTCGAACCTCGGATTCAGGAGGAGCAGTGTGGTTTTCGTCCTGGTCGTGGAACACTGGACCAGCTCTACCCCCTCAGCAGGGTCCTGGAGGGTGTGTGGGAGTTTGCCCAACCAGTTTACATGTGCTTTGTGGACTTGGAGAAGGCATCCGACTGCGTCCCTCGGGGGGTTCTGTGGGGGGTACTCCGGGAGTATGGGGTACCAGGCCCTTTGATACGGGCTGTTAGGTCCCTGTACGACCGGTGTCAGAGCTTGGTCCGCATTGCCGGCAGTAAGTCAGGCTCGTTTCCAGTGAGAGTTGGACTCCGCCAAGGTTGCCCTTTGTCACCGATTCTGTTCATAACTTTTATGGACAGAATTTCTAGGCGCAGCCAAGGTGTTGAGAGGATCCGTTTTGGTGGCCTTAGAATCGCTTCTCTGTTTTTTGCAGATGATGTGGTCCTATTGGCTTCATCAGATCGTGATCTACAGCTTTCGCTGGAGCGGTTTGCAGCCGAGTGTGATGCGGCCGGGATGAGGATCAGTTCCTCCAAATCCGAGGCCATGGTCTTGAGCCGGAAAAGGGTAGCATGCCCTCTCCGGGTCGGGGAGGAGGTCCTGCCCCAAGTGGAGGAGTTTAAGTATCTCGGGGTCTTGTTCACGAATGAGGGAAAACTGGAGCGTGAGATCGATAGGCGGATAGGTGCAGCGTCCGCAGTGAAGCGGGCGCTGTACCGGTCTGTCGTGGTGAAGAGAGAGCTGAGTCAAAAGGCAAAGCTCTCAATTTACCGATCGATCTACGTTCCCACCCTCATCTATGGTCATGAGCTTTGGGTTGTGACCGAAAGAACAAGATCTCGGATACAAGCGGCTGAAATGAGTTTTCTCCGCAGGGTGTCTGGACTCTCCCTTAGAGATAGGGTGAGAAGCTCAGTCATCCGGGAGGGACTCGGAGTAGAGCCGCTGCTTCTCCACATCGAGAGGAGCCAGTTGAGGTGGCTCGGGCATCTGGTTAGGATGCCTCCTGGACGCCTCCCTGGTGAGGTGTTCCGGGCATGTCCCACCGGGAGGAGACCCAGAGGAAGACCCAGGACACGCTGGAGGGACTATGTTTCTCGGCTGGCCTGGGAACGCCTTGGGATTCCCCCAGAGGAGCTGCTCCAAGTGGCTGGGGAGAGGGAAGTCTGGGCCTCCCTACTTAGGCTGCTACCCCCGCGACCCGACCCCGGATAAGCGGAAGACAATGGATGGATGGATGGATATACAGGTGGTCACCGACTTACGACGGCCTCGACTTATGGCGATCCGACTTTACGAACGTAGCATATTAATAAAAATATGGGGGGAAAAATGCGTGTTTAAATGTTCTTGATTTCATGTGTACAGCACTTTGTTGCAGCTGTGGTTGTTTTAAATGGCTTTACAAATGAAGTATCATAATTATTATTGTTTTTATTATAATTTTTAAGCCTATTTGCGCAGTTTGCGGCAGTTTCCGACAGTTTTCGGCACTGCCGCCATGTCTGCCATTTTGCGGTTAGGTTAGCTTCGGTTAGCTCCGGCCTCGACAGACGGCTTTGGAGGACTGTGTGTCCGATAATAGGTTGCCTCATACGGATAAATGAGCTGGAAACGCTCTGTGAACTCTGTGGACGTCTCAGGCTCGGAGCAGCAGCCGCCGATCGCTAACCCTGGACACCGAGCTATGTTTTCGGCAGTGTCCACCATTTTGCGGTTAGCTCCGGCCCCAGCAAACAGCGAGCGTGACCAGAGGAGCCATGAGCTAACATGCTACCGCTAGCCCCAACGGGGACACGGACCCGACGGGCGGTGGAGACGCCTGCTGCAGCCGGGAGCTCACCTCAATGTCCGCCTGGTAGCCTCAGATGTTGGATGAACACCGAGCTAACATGCTACAATGCGGCTAAACAGCTGCGCAGCCTTTTTGGAGGGACGACACCGAGCTAACAGAGGGGCTAAAATGCTAACGCTGCCCCACGGGGGACCCGGAGCTGAACGGGCGGCAGAGACCAGCTCACAGTAAGAAATTGTTTTTTTTTAATTTAATTACTGTATGTCTCTAAATGTACTGTACTGTATGTGTTTTTTGATAATTAAGTAGGGTACTGTGTTAGGATAGGCGAAGTGCTTGGTAACTTACAGTACCGTACATGTACGTGTATCAATGGCGGCTGGGGTGTGCTTTCTGACTTACGGCGATTTCGTGTTACGAACGGTGGGTAGGAACAGAACTTGTTCGTAAGTCGGGGACCACCTGTATATATATATATTTTTTCTTTTTCTGCAGACCCCTGGGGGTCAGGGGACCCCAGTTTGAGAATCACTGCTCTAGATACCTAACTGCTGGGTCTGATGGCATGAATGGCGGGCTAAGTTTACATACATCTTTCGTGACAACACCCCAAAGGATCTGAAATGCAGAGAGCAGTGAAGGCTGCACAGAAGTCTGTCTGAGTCAGCCTCCCCACCATCACAGACACCTCCAGATGCAGGAAGAGGGCCACCTGCATCATGAAGGACCCCACTCATCCAGCACACACACTTTTGCCCCACTCCTCTCAGGCAAGAGTTTGAGGAGCATTACCAGTAAGTGTAGAACCACGAGACTGAGGAACAGCTTCTACCCTGAATCGGTTAGACTCATGAATCCCTAACCAAGATTTTCAATGTGACAAAAAAAAAAAACTATCACTGACTATATCTTAAACCTTTTAGCATGCCAGGTGTTCGTTTAGCTAGATCAGGGGTCACCAACCTTTTTGAAACTGAGAGCTACTTCGTGGGTACGGAGTCATACAAAGGGCACCAGTTTGATAAACTCTTCGGAAATAACAAAGCGTAAATTGAAAAAAAAAAGTATAATAAACATATTTTTAAGAACATATTTTCTAGATAGACATTTTAAAATATATATAAATACAAAAAAAGAATAACAACTGAATAAAATGAAATTTTAAATGCAGCTTAGTAGTGAGTTGTGCTATTTTTAGAACAGGTCCGGGGGCACCTCAAATGGTCCTTGGGGGCATCCGGGTGCCCGCGGGCACCGTGTTGGTGACCCCTGAGCTAGATCATAGTTTATATCTTAGATCCTTATTCACTGTTTCTTTTTACAATTTATATTTTTGTTATTGTTCGATGTAACTGGGACCCTGTGTATACAATTTTGTTCCACCTCATGTACCGCATATGATGCGAAAGACAATAAATAACTTTAACCTTGACCTTGAAATATCCACTGTTAGCATTACGTGAGACACTCCTTCACCAACACTATTCGTTCAACGGAGTAAATCTTTTGTAGTTTTTGGTCATTATCCTTTGCACAAATTTTCTCTGATGAAAGTGTATTTTTGACCCGTCTGAGATCTTTCTCTAAATCTAACTATAGCCTATAGATTTTGCATCTAAATTAAACACAACAGCACAAAAATGCTTACCGGTAATCCTTATGGCAAACCGTAACAAGTGAGAATAAAGAAACGTGTTTCAATTATTGCACATTTCAAGGGTTTTACAGAACATTATATTCCCTGGCTGTTTCTCCTCTTCTGATCTTTGTGACAATAACTAACCAGTTGCTGGTTGTAGTTTATTATTCCCTTACAAAAATTTAGGTGATGCACTTGACTTTGATAACAGCCGTAAAATTGCATTATAATTTTAACAATCATGGCACTTCTGCACAGTTAGACCGAGGTAAATAAAAAAAAAAACAAATCAAATTGATTTGTGTTAAGCAGTATCACTGTACCGTAAAACACAACGACAAGCCAGGCAGGTTTATGCTCAATGCCTGCAGACTAGTGTGACAAGCAGATCCTTCTGTCAGGCCTCACACTTTGACCCCTGAGCATTACTGGAGCCGAAAGACTCACACTGAGAAAGGCTCTCAGAGTATGTTTTACAGCTTAGACCAAAGTGCAACCACCTCTGCAGTGACAGGGTCAAAAACCGGGGATGGACTTTTCAGAAGTGCTTCTAAATGGCCCATTCCTGGATTTATTTTCCTTATTAAAAGAGAGACGCTCAACAGACCTGCTCTTGAACTAAAACAAGTAAATAAACAAAAACAACAATGAATTATTTGCAAGCACGTGCAAAAAAATACAATTGGGAAAATTGGGGTTTTGCCTTTTTTGGCTTTCTGACTTAAAAGTTTGGTCTGTGTAGTCAATTTCAAAAACCAGCAACTTCTGTCTAATTTTGCATTTTAATTTAAAGTCAGAAAAGTAAGATTAATATAGACATTTATGTCTGTAAGGTATACCTGTATCCTGACTTGATCAGTTTCTTCTAACACACAAACAAACAAACAAACAAACAAACACATTGTACACACACACACACACACACAAGTGGAGCAGTTAGGTGTCTTGCTCAAGAACACCACAACTGATTGGCTTGGAGGGGAGTTGAACTTGTGACATCCCAGTCCCAAGACAGCCACTGCACCACAGCCACACTTTGGGTCAGTGACTTCCAAACTTTTCATCTTTTGAGACATTAACTAGCTGCAGAGTCTTGTGACTGTTGTGGACTGAAGTGTACAAACATCACTAATAAGTCCTTTAACAAAGAGCCTTAACAACTATTATATTATTGTTGTATCCATCTATGACCACTGTTTTCTCTCTTTGTAACAGTAAGACTACATTTTTCATAAGCAACCTTTTTAAAGTTAATTTGATTTCTTTATTTTGGTCTATGACTCACAGTGGCGTCCTAAGCCAAACTTTAGAAACCCTTGCTCCATGGTGCTTTGTTACTGGCAGCCTGTTAAGGATAAAAACATGTCATATTTATTATTTTATTATTAACCAAATTCCTCTGAGATCACAGATCTCTTTTGCAAGGGATGCCTGGGCAAAATACTTGACGAATAGCACAATACGTCATTTATTTGTATTTTATTGCATCTGTGGAAACATGCCAAACGCTGGTGTCAGACACATAGCTATCTTTTGGCAGATGTAATATTTGTTCAAGCTGACAAGGAAACCTGGTGGTGGAATAATGAAATGAAGTTATTCAAAGGAGGAGGTTAGCCAAGAAGAAGCAGGACAGTGAGAGGACTAAAGAGAATAGATGAGATGGAACAATGAGGGAGGTAGCAAAGGCAAAAGAAAAGACATGTGATGAGTTTTACAAGAGGTTGGGCACTATGGAGGGGGAGAAGGACTTGTACCGACTGGTGAAACAAGGGGATCAAGCTGGAAAGGAAGTATTGGCGGGTTAGGCTTGTTAAAGGCAGAAATGGTAATGCTCTGAGAAGTGAGGAGAGAAGATGGAAGGAGTACTTTAAGGAACACATGAATGGAGAAAATGAAAGAGAAGGGAGAGCTAGAGGCCATAGAAATTGGACCAGGAAGTGGGTAGATTTGTGAGGATGAATAACTGAAAGTGACAGAGATGGTTTGAGCGTGTTCAGAGGATGGACAGTGGGTGTGTTGGTAGCTGGAGTGAGGACAGAGGATGCAGAGGACAGAGTGAGGTGGAGGAGGATGACTCGCTGTGGCGACCCCTGAACAAGCAACAGCCAAAGGAAGAAGTTTGGAAAGGTTTGAAGTGGATTGTGAATAGGAAGGCAGTTGGACATGTTGACATACCGTACCAGTAAAGGTATGGAAACGTCTTGGAGCGATGGCAGGGAGGTTTGTGACTCAATTATTCAATGGCATTTTTGAGAGTGAGAAAATCCCAGAGTAATGGAGAAGTGTGCTGGTGCCCAGTTAACAACAAGGACGATGTACAGAGTTTTAGCAACTACAGGGAATTAAGTTGATGAGTCACACTATGACGATTTGGGAGAGAGCTGTGGAAGCGAAACAGCATGGTTTCATGCCACCAAAGAGCACCACGGACACCATCTTTGGTTTGAAGATGTTGATGGAGCAGTACAGAGAGGGTCAGAAAAAACATGGTACCGGTAATTGTGTTTTTGTGAATTTAGTAAAAGCATGTGGCACGGTGCCAAGAGAGGAGCTGTGGTGTGTGAAAAAAAATCTGTATGAGCAGAGAAGTACGTTGGACTGGTGCAGGACGTGTATGAGGCTCCTCCTGTAGGAGCATCATAAAATCATTGCCTGAAAACAGTGTACCGATAATGTGAAGCTGACAGTGATGTAAAGGTTTACTAAATAAGATTTTACTGATCTGCCATGAAATTTTTGATTTTGAAGTTGTCTTAAGACACCAGTTTTAAGAATGACATTGGTCTTGATTCACTTAAATTCAATTCAGTTTATTTATACAGCTCCTCAGGACACTATACAAAAACATCCACATACCGTACACTAAAAAAGCCAACAAGTAAAAGTTTTCTATCTGAAGACGCCAGCAGATTGTGTTGAAGCTTCACTTCATTGTTGTCTCCCATCCTGAGCAAGCACGAAGGCAACAGTGGAAAGGAAAAACTTCCTTTTTAACAGAAAGAAACCTCCAGCAGAACCAGGCTCAGGACGAGCGACCATCTGCTTCGACTGGCTGGGGTTTGAGAGGACAGGGAGGAGAAACAAACAAACAAACAAACAAACAAACAAACAAACAAACAAACAGAATGGCAGATCCAGGTGTACTTTCTATACATAGTTCCCAGACACGCCCCAGTATTGCGCAATAGCTCCGTCCGCACCATATCTGTAGGCAGAAGAAAGGCAAAGATGGCGAACAAGCAGACACGAACAACCAGAGCAAATTATACGGACAAAAACACAGCCACCACAGCTTCACCAAGGAACAAGAGAAAATGGCAGTGGTCGGAGTTAAATGAGTTTGAGAAAGAAATCATGGCAGACAAATCGGACAACTACTCACAAAGTAGTTACTCTGATATCATTAATTATTTAATTACTACAAGGAGCACACACCGCTTCACAGCTTTAAATCCAAAAAAGATGTGTAAACTGTCTCAATCATATCTAACCAGCTAAATAAAGGTTTAACTAAAATAACACACAGCCAGCACAAACACCAAGCTGAACACGACCAGAACCAGCACTTTTGAGTGTTACCGTAGCATGTTGTTAGCACTGGAGCGGAGGGTCCCTCGCTCAGGTCAGACGGCGTGGAACCATCGCGGTTGCGGGGGCACGTCCCATGGGACCGACGCGTGAGGAGGCCATTGTTGCGTTAGCGAGATGCTAAGCTAACCACAGCATGCAAGACGGTGTCGTTAAATAATGAAAAAAAAAACAGCTCTAACACACAGACAGTTGTACTCTAACATTGTTTCACAAAATGATTTATGTAGAATATTTTGTTTACCGGCCAAAAGCAGATGTCTTCAGAGCAGATCCAAGCAGAGTTGGGGCTGCAAGCTGCAGCTGTGAGCTCCTCCGATGAGATAAATCCTTCATGTTTACTTTTTTTTTTGATTGAGTGAAACCTGCGCGTTGCCCAAACGTCTACCCGACTGGAACACCCACTGACACAACACGAAGTAACCATTGTAATTAATTAGAAATTAACAAAAAAAACAACGTGAAAAATGGACATCCATTTGAATGCGCTCAAACTGCAGCTAAACCTACAAGTGGGAGGGTCAAACAGGACAACCCACAGATGTGACGTTACATGGGAACTATGTATTGGAAGGACAAAAACACACATTAAAGATGGAAATAATTACAAAGACAGACAGGCAGAGAGCAAGTAAAGACAGCAGCAGAGTGAGGAAATATGGTCAATTTGTTCTCGAGCAGTCCAGTTCTAGACAGTATAGCTCAGAGACTAAAGGATTCCACTTGGACTAGCATGTCAATTTAACCAGGATCACTCTTTCTCTCCAAACTTAGATCATTCAAAGCTCTACGTTCAACATTTAAGACATTATTTGTTCATGGCCTTTCCACAAAATCCCACTTCAAAAGATATGAACCATCGCATTCTCAGATGGGGCAGCACATGTGGAGATGCTGTTGTTTTTCGCTGTTACCTGGCTTCTGCAGCTCCTGAGTGGCCAATCCCCAGCACCTGCTCCTAATCCAGTTCTCATGAGGATTGTTGTTCTTAAGCACCAGTGGGACAGCAGTTCAACGCTGGATCAATGAAGCCTCTGGACGTGTTTGGGTTTTACTCCTTATGAAAACTCCCCTCCCTTGGAGTCTCCTTGTGATTTCCTCTTGTGAAGAGCCCTACCTGGAACCACTTACCTCCTGAACATCTAGAACAGGGGTGCCCAAACATTTTCTCTGAAAGGGCCAAATTTAAAATATATCAGAGGGCTGAGGGCCAAATGCAATAGCCTATATGCCACGGGCTTCCGTTCCAGCACCTCCGCAGTCATTAGACAGACGGCGCACTTCCGGTTAGCGGGAAAGACACGAACATAAATGACTAAATACAATTAATAAAACATCGGCATACACACCAATAACAACTCTATACACATATAAAACCATATAAAATTATGGCGACGTTCCCCCTACGGATAGCCGCGATAAATGTTCGCCGAAACCCCCCCGCGGAACAGCTGTTCCCACCGGTGGGCGGACACAACGGTACTCACGTGTAGTGCCGGTAGCGCGCGGCCGCTTCCCGTTTCGGCTCGTTGTCATGGTTTGCTACTAGGAGCTAACGCTAGCAACAACGGAGGTGGATGGGAACCGGAAGTGGCGGGTAGGTGTTGCATTTTGCCGGAAGTACGTCACGCCCCCCCGTGGCATATAGGCTATT
>JBBPBX010001470.1:34835-55295 GCA_038048925.1 Garcialebias charrua
GGGCAGCACGGTGGCACAACTGGTAGAGCTGCTGCCTCTCAGCGAGAAGGTCCAAGGTTCACATCCCGGCCGGTCCGGGGGCCTTTCTGGGTGGAGTTTGCATGTTCTCTCCGTGCATGCGTGGGTTTCCTCCGGGTGCTCCGGTTTCCTCCCACAGTCCAAAAACATGCATGTTAGGTTGATTGGTAACTCTAAATTGACCCTGGGTGTGAGTGAAACAGGTCCCTCTTGTAAAATGAGTCCCCGTGGCTCAACGAGGATAGCCTGTATACATAAAGGTTGAATGAATGAATAAAGAAGATTACAGAACAGGCTGCGTTGGTGGTGGATCCTCCCCGAGAAAATTTTCATTTCCTGCATTTTGGTGCTTTTTACAAAGGTTCATTGTAGTAGATTAACATGAAACAAAAGATGTAAACTCTGTTATTATAGAAATCTCTGACTGCAAAGCGTTCTTATAACACCCCTGCAGCTCTGCAGGTATAAGGGACGTTCACTTCAGGACAAATTGAGGTCGCTGACTGGTCAGTTGCCGACGTGCCTCAGGGATTTTATTGCATAGTTAGACAGAGTTCTTTCAGTGACTCAGGATTGATTGACAGGTGGCATGGCTTGTGCAAAAAAACGATAGATTTTACTGGCTCGTTTGAGATTGTTGTCATTTATTCCATATTTATTCAACATTTATTCAATATTTTGGTGAATCTAAGGTTTGAAAACAGTTTACTTACAAAATCCTAATGATGGTTTCTTAATTTTTCAAAGATGCGTTAAAATTTAGGGGGCTCAAGAAGCGTGTGTGATGAGCTCCTACATGATGCTCAGCTTTGTCAAAGGAAATGTTATTCAGCTGCAAGAAGCTGCCGAGAGACAGTATGAAGTCTGTCAAAATAAAATATCAATTATAAAAAAAACAATAAAAAAAAAACGAATGCACAGATTAGTAAATGGAGCTTATTTATATAGCGATTTCCAGCCCCTTATGAGGGGCCCCAAAGCACTTTACAATACCAACCATCCACCCATTCATACACTGGTAGCGGCAGACTGCCATGCAAGATGCCATCCAGTCCTACCGGGAGCAACTCGGGGTTAAGTGTCTTGCCCAGGGACACAACGACACATGGTGTGGGGAACTGGGATTCGAACCTCCAACCTTCCGATCGGGGGACGACTGCCATTACCACTACGCCACGGCCGCCCCACTAGTAGGGGTGCGAATCTCTCAGTGTCTGGAGAATCGATTCGATTCCGATTTTTGATGCGCCGATTCAATTAAAAATAGATTTTCGATTCTAAAACGATTTTCATTCCAGGATCGATTTTCGATTCAGAATCGATTTTCGATTCAGAATCGATTTTCGATTCAGAATCGATTTTCGATTCTGAAACAATTTTCAATTGAAATCATGAAAAGATTAAACACAAATGTAAACAAATAAAACATTTATTTAAAACAATAATGTATGCTTGTAGCAAACATTAATAATGTCAAATAATACAGTATAAATACAGCAGGCTTTAATCGGGTCCCGGAGGTCACTGGTGTCTATATCCAGCAGTCACTGTGCGAGAGGCAGGGGACACCCTGGACATGTCTCCAGTCCATCACAAACATGCACTAATGTTTGTATTACATCACTGCCTATAATCATAATACTGTTTACATTCTCTGTTTACATTTATTAATACTGTTTACTTTTATTACTACTGCTTACATGTAATTACTACTGTTTACATTTACACTACTCTAATATCTACACCACTGCTGGTACATATACAGTGTGCTCTGAACGGTCTTATTTAGGGATGCCCAATGTGCCTTACTGCATATGCCACTTTTTGCCTCTATAACAACATCAACTACTACCTCATACATATACTGTGTACATTAACTCATACGCTGCTTTGCCACTTTGCAAATGTCAATGCTAGAAACCTTTAGTTTATTTTAGTTATACTTTTTATACTCTTTTTTTATACTAGTATGCAAAAACTCAGGACAGTATTATGTTCATTAAATGTTTAATGTTTTAGTTTTAGAGTTGGTGTAAATTTTCATACTCTTATTCCACTATGCAAAAAACTCAGGACAGTGTTAGTTTTACTATTTTATGCTTATGTCAATTATTATATGTTTCAGTGTTTCAATGTTTAGATGTTTACTGTTGCACCGAGGGACTGAGAGAAACGCAATTTCGGTCCTGTGTATGTCCTGTACAGTACATATTGCAGATCTGACAATAAAGTTGACTTTGACTTTGACTTTTTTGACTTTGAAATAATTCAAAATACAAACGTAAACAAAGATTTCAGCCTAAACATTTAACTCAAAATAAAATGGACTGCAAAATCATATTGGATTCATCCATGTTTCAAATGTGTATGGATGGATTTTGTTTAAAAGATTTGTTTGGTAAATCTTTTCAACAAAAGCCATCTATCCATCATCTTTACCTGCTTTATCCTTATGGGGCGGCCATGGCACAGTGGTAGTGGCAGTCGACCCCCGATCGGAAGGTTGGAGGTTTGAATCTCGATTTCCCACACCATGTGTCGTTGTGTCCCTGGGCAAGACACTTAACCCCGAGTTGCTCCCGGTAGGACATGGCAGCCTACCGCTACCGGTGTATGAATGTGTGTATGAATGGGTGGATGGCTGGTACTGTGAAGCGCTTTGGGGCCCCTCATAGGGGGCTGGAAGGCGCTATATAAATAAGCTCCATTTACCATTTACCGGGTCCTGGAGGTCACTGGTTCGGGTCAGATTTCTTCTTCTTTCTGCCACCTTTCATTTTATGTATTCTTTCATATACTATGAGATATGGTTTTATTTTCTTTATCTTTTGGGTTTTAATGTTAAAAAAAATAATAATAATAATCATCGATTTGGGGGCTTTTAGAATCGATTCTGAATCGCCAGGACTAAGAATCTAGATTTTTTTTTTAAATCAATTTTTTTCCTGCACCCCTAAATTAGTCACTCCAGCTGTAGTGTCATTACAGTACTGTAGTCATTGGGCCAACTTTCCATCTAACATTAAACTTGGAATGACTGAGTGCAAACACATTGATTCGTCAAAGGACATTTTAATAAAGTAATGAGGACAGTTTGGCGGGCCAAATCAAATGGCTTGGCTGGCCAACTTTGGCCCGCGGGCCCTACTTTGGGCACCCCTGATCCAGAATCACCTGTGACCAACAATAGCCATTGACACTGGATAAGTTTTCTTGGTTTCCATCCTGCCACTCTTCTACAAATCTCATACCTGTATCACCACTTACCTGGGATGTCCACCCTCCTCTCCAAGCTGCTCTCTGCTTCAAGATCTGTTAGACAAAAGAAACATGTTATTATTGGAGGCCTCTTGATTCTGACAGATCCTTATACTGACCTTCTGTCACTCTTCTTTTCAGATCCTCATATGTAAGTACCACTCCTCAAACAATAAATTATACTTACCTTTTTATCTGTGGGTTGGACTCTTGTCAGTTTTCCTAATTTGGGGTTAAAACTAACCTGAAACGTGATAGTACAAGGTTGGAGCACATCAGTGTTTTGGTTGGACCCCTAAAACCTGACACTGTTTCATCACCACCCAGGTTGGCAAAGTAAAGCAGTAAGGAAAACCTAACTCAACACAAGAGTGAAAGGTACCGGTAATCATGTTTTCTTTTTTGATTATGTGCAAAACCCCCTTGTGTCACAGAAGCGTTGACATTCTTACGCAAATTTTAAGCAGAACTTTGTAAATGTCTTTTTTTTTTTCAAGTTGTGTTTGTCATATGCAAGGTTAACACAAGGTTAACAGTACTGTACAATGAAATGCTCAGGATGAGAAGAACACTCGCTACAAAACAAAGAACAAACTAACAAGAAATACTAAAGCGTGCAATAAGGGTATGGTGTTCACTGGATGTTTGAGGTTGGAAAAGCCCCCAGCTTTAAAAAAAAAAAAAAAAGAGTGTGTTTAGTTAATGTGAGGCCAGTTATTGAGTGTTTGTGCAGTGATGTCTCCTCATAGAAATTAGGATAACTATAGGTCTTTTCCTTCTCTCAGCACGACTGAAGGTTTAATATGCCCTGCCTGAGGCTTGTTCCATGTGCATCCACAAAACACCAGACTAAAATGCATTGGCTCACAGACACAGAGGAGTGATGCTGCTCAGCATCATTATGTACATAAATCCAAGATCGAGCAGAGGAATAATGTAGGGCGACTCAGCGCCACTGTTCCTTCTTTACTCCTCATCAAAGTGGCAACTGTTTGCACGTGTTCAGCTTTTCACAATAACGCACCAAAGAGGACTTGTTAGTTGCTCCACTGAGCTACATTTATGAGTTGCATTGCTTTTACAATGCAATGCCCAATGGAGAAGGAATTTAAAAAAAAAGATCTCCAAATAAAACTGGACGTTTGTAAAACAGAAATGTTGGATGGTTCAATGCACGATGGAAAAGTGTTATTGTTGTGCACTTTAAAAAAAAATGTATTTTGTTGACAGTTTGTGTGGCGCTCTAAATTTGCAGTTGTGCCCCCAGAATACTCTGATTATGAGGTTGCATGGTAGCTGTGCAGCAAAGAAAGAGCTACACAAGCATTTAACATTCTCAAAGGCTTATTTTTGAATCTACAGTATTATACCTAAAGTAAAGGTAGTCCTCGACTTACGATGGAGTTCCGTTCCTACGCGGCGGCGTAAAGCGAATTTCGATGTAAGTCGGAACATACAAAAAAAATGTACAGTACTGTACAGTCACCAAGCACTTAGCCTATCCTAACACAGTTTTTAAAGACGAAGGAGCAAGTTGAATCGTCTCCCTCCTACCTAGCACGCTCCATTCACATAAAGGGAGCTAGCTGGCTAACTACAGTAGCTTGCTGTACGGTAGCCTACCTCCGTCCATCCAATATTTTTTTACGACATAAAACCGCCGTCAGCTCGTTCCATCTGCCGTATTCCGTTGTAAAACCGCCGTCAACCTCTGTCCAGAGCGTTAAATCTCCGCCTGTACTGTCCACTGCTTTGCTGATTCTGCAGTGAAGCTCCGTCCAGAGCGGGTCTTTCTGTGTTTTTCCGCTGTCAAGCTACTGCTTCTGCCGTCAAAACCGGAAGGAACTCCGAACTTGGCTTTCAAAATAAAAAAATTCAAAATATATATATATATTTTAATGGAGATGCGTGACGTAACCACGAAACGTCGTAACTCGAGACCGTCGTAACCCGAGGACTACCTGTATTGTTGTTTGTTTGTTTGTTGCTGGTGCCCATGAGGGACACCCTGGACAGGCCTCCAGTCCATCACAGGGACACATAAAGACAAATGAGACAAACAACCATTCACTCTCACACCTAGGGACAATTTATCACTCATCTCCACGGTCGAGATGGTTTTATGATACACTGGTTGTTAGCAAACATCATCGTCAAAATGAAGGGGCTTCCCACCATCCGTTTGCAGACATTGTCCTGTTTTTAGTATTTTATATTGCTTTATAATGTAGCTGTTTTTTAACATCATTTTCTTCCATTTATTTTATTTATTTATTTCAATTTATATGCCTTCTACAGATTTATATTTATATGCCTTACAGATTATCTGCTGTTGTCTACTGTTGTCATCATTCTTTGTTAAAAACGGGTCTCTCTTGTAAATGAGTCCTATAGCTCAGTGAGACTAACCTGTATAAATAAAGTTTGAATGTCTGTGAAGCACTTTGTGATTTCATCTTTGAGATTTGCTATAAATAAAGTTTACTCACTTACTTTCCAAGGAAAAGTAATTATCTTTTTAATCCTGAAAGATATGACTAGGCAAGTAGTTTTTCACAAACTAACAACACAAATGTACTATTTAAATTACAACATTTATTTAAATGAAATTCAAACCTTGATTAGTGGAGCTTATTCTGAGTTACAGGACCATAAGATAAACAATGACCTATAGTGGGTGTTATTCAAGGATTCCAGGTTCTTTATTGTCATTCGCATGTGGTACATGAGGTGGAATGAAACTGTGTACACAGGGTCCCAGTTACATCCAATAACAGCAACAATATAAAGTGTAAAAAGAAACAGTAAACAAGGATCTAAGATATCAACTAAGACGCTCAATGAACACCCAACGGTACGCTAAAATATATAAGATCTACCTATATATAGGGTTGAGCACAGTGGCACATAGGTTAGAGAAGGTGGGCCTGCGAAAGGAAGGTCGCCGGTTCAACTCTACGGACCGACAACATCAAAATGTGGATGGTAAAGGCCAAACACCTGCCTCCACCCTCATTTGCTGGGCCTTTGAGCAAGGCCCTTAACCCCCACCATCTGCTCCTCCAGACACCCTAGTTGGCAGCTCCACACAGCTCGGTGTTCTGTGGTTGCATCAGGAAGGGCATCTGGCGTAAAACCATTGCCAAAGTCTTTGTCCACTACGCAGATGACACCCAACTCTATCTCTCAACCAAACCTAATTCTACACTTCCACCTTCGTCCCTCACTGATTGTCTGCTTGAAATAAAACACTGGTTCACTTTAAACTTTCTTAAACTAAATTGCAGTAAAACAGAACTTCTTTTAATTGGCACTAAATCAATACTAAATAAACTTCATAAATAAACTTCATAGCTTCTCCATTCCGGTTGATAACTCTTCCATCTTTCCCTCCCATCAGGTTAAGAGTCTGGGTGTCATCCTTTGATAGCACCCTCTCCTTCTCCTCCCATGTCAATAATATCACTCGGTCAGCCTACTTTCATCTTCAAAATATTAATCGTCTTCGTCCTTCCCTCACTCCTCACTCCACTGCTGTTCTGGTCCACAGTCTAGTCACCTCTCGTTTAGATTATTGTAATTCTCTTCTTTTTGGCCTACCTCAGAAAACCCTCCATAAATTACAACTGGTCCAAAATTCAGCTGCTCGTATCATTACACGGACCCCCTCAATCCATCACATCACACCTGTTTTACAACAGCTTCATTGGCTTCCCATCCCATATCGCATCAATTACAAAATACTCCTCCTTACATTCAAAGCTGTCCACAACCTCGCTCCTCCATACCTTTCAGACATTGTTCACATTGCTACACCTGCTCGTACCCTCAGATCCTCTTCTTCTATTCAGCTCATTGTTCCCATTGCCCGTCTTGTTACTATGGGGAGCAGAGCATTCAGCTGCTCTGCTCCCCAGCTCTGGAACTCACTCCCACCTGATATTCGCGACACAAATTCTTTGCCACATTTCAAAGTCAAACTCAAAACTCACCTGTTTAAAGTAGCCTATGCACTATGATAGCAACTGCATTGTCTTATTTTAATTCCTTTTACTTGTTTTTACTGTGTATATAATATTGTGTCTGTTTTTATGATTGACAATGTAAGGTGACCTTGAGTGCCAAGAAAGGCGCCTAAAAATAAAATGTAATATTATTATTATTATTCGTGCGAGTTAGTTCACTGTGGCGACCCCTGAAGAAGGGAGCAGCCAAAAGAAGAAGAAGAAACAATATACAGGTAGTCCCCGACTTACGAGCACATCGACATACGAGGTTCCGGACTTACGAATATGCATCTCATAAAAAAAAAATTAAATAAAAGAATACATGTACAGTACTATATAGTCACCAAGCACTTAGCCTATCCTAACACAGTTTTTAAAGATGAAGGAGTGAGTTGAATTGTCTCCCTTTCACATAAAGTGAAAGTGACAGTAGCTCCCTTTAATGGAGCCTGCTGGGGAGGAGGGAGACAATTCAACTAACTCCTTAACTGTGTTAGGATAGGCTATGTGCTTGGTGACTGTACAATACTGTACATTTATCTACGGGTACTTATAAAAAAAAAATATATATACAGTATATATATTTTTAATAAATAGATAAATGTACAGTACTGTACAGTCACCAAGCACTTAGCCTATCCTAATGCCTCCTACCCACTGCACAACTCGAAACGCGCCTGCCGTCCCCTTTTTGCCGCTGGTCACGGTCCCACTGAACCATTGAACACCGTCTGATGACGTACACTAGGGGGTAGCAGAGGGAGGGGTCTCTGGCTTGTTTTCCGGGTTCAGTTGTTGTTTTAACTGCACCTCCGACGGTCTTCGATGAGATTAAAACTTTTTTTTATGTTTGGGGTGATCTACACTGGAGAGGACAGCAGCCTGTCAGCAGCAACTGTAAAAATGCCACGTTTCTTACCGGAGTTTGGTTCCAATTCCTGGAGGCTCGATCCGGTGAGTTTAAAAAGTCCGAAAAAAGTCCCGTTGTGGTTGTGTAATCAGATAGCGAGGCTCTCCCGACTGTTTGCCGGATGCGTCGAGCCGCCAGAGATCAACATTTGGGACGTCTGCGGCTCGACGGCGACGCGCGCGTGCGTGTGCAGGCTGCCGTCGCGCCGCTTCGATCACTCGAATCTCGCCGCTTCCTTGTTCGCCGTGACTCCACGCGTCTCCTCCATAGACTTTGAATGTAAACCGGTGTTATCCGGCCGCTTCGGCCGCTCGACAAAGGGGGCAGTGGGTAGGAGGCATTACACAGTTTTTAAAGATGAAGGAGTGAGTTGAATTGTCTCCCTCCTCCCTGCAGGCTCCATTCCCATAAAGGGAGCTAGCTCCCTTTATGTGAAAGAGGGAGACAATTCAACTCACTCCTTCATCTTTAAAAACTGTGTTAGGATAGGCTAAGTGTTTGGTGACTGTACAGTACTGTATATGTATTCATTTATAAAAAAAATTAAAAAAACATTTTTTTTGGGTGATCCTACTTACGAATTTTTGACTTACGAACGACCCGTAGGTACGGAACTCGCTCGTAAGTCGGGGACTACCTGTATATAAATAGCGCTTGAGTCATCATGTGTGTGTGTGTGTGTGTGTTGGGTTAAATCCATAAACCAAATTTTATTATTCTATGGCACACACAATGATGGAAACACAGAGCACGTTCAATAGTTACCAGTAAAACGCTTATGTGTTTAGTCTGTGTACAAATACAGTACATGACATAATACCAGTTAATTTGTTTATTAACTGTGCCATTTGCATCCATCTATAGTTTAAGGGTAAATGGAGCTTACTTATATAGCACTTTCCAGCCTCCTATGAGGGGCCCCAAAGCGCTTCACAGTACCAGCCATCCACCCATTCATACACCGGTAGCGGTAGCCTGCCATGCAAGGTGCCAGCCAGTCCTACCGGGAGCAACTCGGGGTTAAGTGTCTTACCTAGGGACACAACGAGGTATGCAGTGACCGGGGATCGAACCCCGGACCTTCCGGTCCTGAGCCGGCTGCCCTGCCTCTACACCATCTCGGCCCCTAGTTTAGTGTTACTTTGTATGTGGATTTACAAAAGTATTAACAAAAATAAAAACAAGGCATTGCACTTAAAATAGTCTGACTAACTGGGCTGGAGATGAGTGAAAATGAGTGAAAAAGCAGCCAAAGAAAAAGACTTTAAAAGACAAACGGAAGAAATATTGATCGAGACCACAGATTAGCCTGTGGCTCAATGGAGGCTACATTTAATGAAATGAGAGGAGGTTAAAAGCTTTTGGAGATCATTAGAGGAAAGAATCAAAAGAAAACTGAGGCACAAACTTTGTTTTTGCCAGTAAACTAAATTACACCAAAGTAGCATACTTTTCTACTCTGTTGTGTCCACAAAGTGGAAGGAAAATGTGAGCTCTGCAAGACTATCCTTACTAAGGTCTGAATAACACACACACACACACACATTCTTGTAAACATACTTTGTGGGGACTTTGCATGGACTTCCATTCATTTTCTATAGCCCTGACCCTCACTCTAAACATAACCATTACTAGTACATACCTAACCGTCAGCAATTCACACATTAGTTTTAAACCTAACCTCTAACCCCCCAACAAGACGTCTTCTAATGGGGACCTGGCTTCGATCCCCATAAAGAGCACCACATGCATGATTTTTTTTTTGTATTATAAAATTGGTCCCTAGAAGGTAACTTGAAACAAAAATGCACATGCATTCACACACACACATTTTTAAAAATTAATTACTTTAGCTGGGCAGCACGGTGGCACAACTGGTAGAGCTGCTGCCTCTCAGCGAGCAGGTTCCTGGTTCAAATCCTGGTCCGGGTGCCTTTTTGGGTGGAGTTTGCATGTTCTCTCCGTGCACACTTGGGATTTCTTCGGGTACTCCAGTTTTCTCCCACAGACCAAAAACATGCATGTTAGGCTGATTGGTAACTCTAAATTGTCCCTAGGTGTGAGTGAGAGAGTGAATGGTTGTTTGTCTCTTTGTGTCCCTGTGATGGACTGGAGACCTGTCCAGGGTGTACCCCGCCCCTTGCACAGTGACTGCTGGACATGGGCACCGGTGACCTCCATGGCCTTAAATGGAAGAAGCGGGTAAAAGATAATAGATGGATGGAATTACATTAATTAATTTCTTGCCGATTCACCAGTTTTAACTTGGTTGTTGATTTTTGTTATAGTCAAGGTATCAAATCTTGTCAACACCTGGGCTGTGTGTGAAAATGAGCTTAAAGAAGCTTTAAACAGGAAACAAAAAAAAGTTTTAACAGTTTTCTAACGTTTGGACATGTATCTTCACTGTTTCGGTGTCTCAGCTCTTTTGCTCTTCTTTTTGAAGGCAAACATGCTCTCTTGTTTCAGGACTGACGGCGAAAGAAGGACTGACTCTTTAGTGACTGAGGAATCTGGCACCTGCAGTAATTGATCCCTTATGATACTGAATGACAAGCAGCAAAAAGAAACAGTCAGTCAGTTTGACAAAACTTCATCTTGATCCTCTTCTTGCTGCAGACTCTCAAAAAAAGTAAAAATGACTCTTTTAAGACATGAAAGGAGACAAGCTGTTGTTGCGTCCTTGTTTACAGGGTGTCGGACACATTCGTTTAAACCTAAAGCTACAGAGAATAAATCTTCTCCCCCTCACCTTACTTGACATTCTTTTCCCAGATGGTGCCCCCAACAGCCCCCTATGTGGACTCTGGCCCAAAGGAGTCTGGCATCTCAGATAGGATCATCCATCACAGCAGAACCAAGCTACCTATACTGGGAGCAGGGGGCCCAGTGGGGAACACCTGTTCTCATGTTTTCACCTTGAGGACTAGAACGCCACCCCCTCCCGACACTCTGTCCCTCAAGTCCCCATCCATCCTCATACTGCTTCCCAGGGAGGTTAGAGGTGACTCCGGGTGTCAGACAAACTTTGCATGTCCGCAGACACTTTTCTTAAAGCGACACACACATGTGAAGTCTCCGGTTGAATCTATTAAAGCGTCATATTACGGGCAGGTCAGAGGTTAAGTTGCTATTTGCTATTTGTTTGGATAAAGATTTGGAACAGATGTTTGAGTTGATGAATACTGAGTTGGTTAAAATACAAAATTGGTTTCAATTAAATAAGTTATCATTGAACCTTGATAAAACAAATTATATGATATTTAGTAAAAAAAAGATAACTGTTGATGTTCCTTTCAGAATTGATGGTGTTGAGATATGTATGGTAAGGGAGGTGAAGTTTTTGGGTGTGATAAGTTGTCATGGAAACAGCACATGCATTTTGTAAAAACTAAAATATCTAGGTCCATTGCAGTGCTGTATAGAGTTAGGGATTTATTGAATGATAAAGCCTTGTATTTGTTGTATAATACAATTATAGTCCCACATTTAATTTATTGTATAGATGTTTGGGGAATAGTGTGTAAAACCACAACCAAGCCTATTTTTATTTTACAGAAAAGAGCTATAAGAATTATTACATGAAAGCATTACTGCCATCCATCAAGTATTTTATTTTATCAATTGAAAGTATTGAAGTTTTATGATTTGGTTGACTGTAATATTCTTTTAGTGTTGTATAAAGCTCAGAACTACACACTACCCTCAAACATTCAAACGCATTTCGTAAAAAGGAATAGTACTTATAATCTTAAGGGAATAGACATTTTTGTAAAGCCACAGTACAGAACTAGTTTAAAGGGTCGATCTACTTTACTTTCTGGAATTGGTCTTTGGAATGGTTTGGAAAATGATGTTAAAACAGTGAAGTCTATGCCTATGTTTAAGAAAATGATTAAGACTAAATAAAAAAAACATATACATTTGTTTATATCAAAGGCACTATACTGTATATGGAAAATTGTGATGAGTTCTTTATTATGTTATAGTATTTGTAGATGATTGTTGTTTGAATTGATTGTTTGAATTATTGGTTGAAGAAGGGGCAGATATGATAAGATTTTTTGTTTTTCTGCTACCTTTCATTTTATGTATTACTTGTTTTTTTCCTCATATGGTTTTGTAAATTGTTTTTTTTTTGTGTGTGTGTTTTAAATCTGAAATGAATGAATAAAATAAAAATAAAATAACCAACAGTGACACAGGATTTCAGAAATCATGAAAATAATCAGCGGTGGATTCAATTGAACAGCACACAAGAAACAAAACAAGACCAAAACACTGGATGGACACGCTGCAGTGCGAACGACAATTTGATTAAAGTGAAGAAAAAAGTTGGAGAGCTCTAATCGGTGGCTGAAGAGAAAAGAAAGTTATTTTCTGTCAACAGAGTTTGTCCAACAAAATGGTAGGCCTCTTATTTCTGGTCCATCTGTTTTGTATGCTGTGGTTAAAAAAACATCACTGATTTGATTGGACCCAAATGTGAAGCTTGAGGCTACTTCCTACATCTAAAGCCTGCTTGACCCTTTTTCTGTTCCACTCCATCGACCACTCGTTCCCTCCTCCCTCCACTGAGGCTGTACAGGTCAGCTGAGTGGGTATTTTTGTGTGCATTATTGTAGAAACGGGGAGACTTGTCCAAGATTTTTTGGGTTTGCACCAACAATCTGCATCCTATAGTGTTCACAAACATCATGATTTAGGGCTCAATGAGCACTTGCACAATTAAGATACATTTTACAATAACATAAGCTTGGATTGGATCAGCTAACATGAACATTTCAAAAACAGTAAATAAAACAAAAACTAAATATTTTCTTACAAAAAAAAGGTTATTTTAGTAAATGTATTTTTTTTTGCAGTTTTCTAAAAAAGTTTGGAAAATCATGTATTTTTTTTTTTTGCTACACACAAAAAATAAATAAAATTGACATTTTACACAAATTTTGCACATTTTATAGATATTGGGCAGCACAGTGACTCAATTGCTAGAGCTGCTGCCTCTCAGCGAAAAGGTTGTCGGATCAAATCCCGGCCGGGGGACCTTTCTGGGTGGAGTTTGCATGTTCTCTCTGTGCATGTGTGGGTTTTCTCCAGGTACTCTGGTTTCCTCCCACAGACCAAGAACATGCACGTTAGACTGATTGGTAACTCTAAATTATCCCTAGGTGTGAGTGAGAGAGTGAATGGTTGTTTGTCTCATTTGTCTATGTGTCCCTGTGATGGACTGGAGACCTGTCCACGTCCACCGCCTCTCACACAGTGATAGCTGGACATGGGCACCAGTGACCCCTGTGACTCGAAAATGAAGAAGCAGGTCAAGATAATGGATGGATGGATTATAGAAACTGAATCTCACATATTATTTAGATTCATTAACTATTTCATGTCTTTATTTCCTGTAATTTTGATGATTATGGATTCAGATAATGAAAAACAAAAATTCAGTGTCTCAAAAAATTTCAATATTGTGAAAAGTTTCAATATTGTAAACTCATGGTGTCACACCCTAATCCAGGGGTGTTCAGACTTTTTCAGCATGCGAGCTATATTTGAAATGATCAAGTCAAAGTGATCTACCTACTACAAGGCCCCGTTTACACGAAAACAACCTGTGGAAACATTAGTGATTTTTCAATGTTTATTGGGGGTAATAAACAAAAAATAAGCTGGTTTACATGAAAAATGCTGTAGTTTTCATGTCAGTCGGGTTGCCAGATAAGAAATTATGAACTATAGTACAGTACTGTGGCTTTTTGACCTAAACTGTTGTGTTTGCTGAGTAAAGATGTTCTAAGATTCAATTCAATTCAGTTTACAGTATTTATATAGCGTCAATTCACAAAAGAAGTAATCTCAGGGCACTGAACAGACAATTATTTTTTTAATGTCATGCTGCGATCTACCAGTACTACCTCAGAGATCTACCAATAGATCACAATCTATGTAATGAGCACCCCTGCCCTAATCAGATGATTAACTCCTACAAATGCCTCAGTCTTCAAGTTAAACCACTCCTGAACCAGAGACATCAGAAGCGTCTTACCTGGCTGAGGACACAATGGACTGTTGCTCAGTAGTCCAATGTCGTCCTTTCAGATTAAAGTAAAATTTGCATTTCATTTGGAGATCAAGGTCCCAGAGTCTGGAGGAAGAGTGGAGAGGTCCAGAATCCAGGTCGCTTGAAGTCCAGAGTGAAGTTTCCAGTCAGTGATGTTTGGGTCCATGTCCTCTGCTGGTTCTGGTCCACTGTGTTTTCTGAAGTCCACAGTCAACACAACATCCTGGTATATGAAGATGAGAGTCTTTCTGTCTACTCAGAGAGGAGTCTGATAACTGATAGCTGATAAATTCTGATGCCTTCAAGGTCCTAAACTGGAAAGCAGAGATGTCTCGAGAGGTTGTCTTGACATTGCCTCTGTCTGATAACCATTATAAAAAGTCACTTCTTCATGCTCTCTTTGAGCAGTCCTTGGAGACGAAGCGCCATGTAAACATCTTGATGCTTGTGTCAACGCTGCTCCATCTTGCAAGATTAAAACTTGGGATGACAAAGATCTTCTCCTTTCCTGTTTGTCTTATTTATTTAATGAGCTGGTGGTAGGATAATTAAATTATCCAACAATTTTAGTTCAAGTTCAAGACGAGTCAATTTTATTGTCATTTCCATCACATGTTGTACATGAGGTGGAACAAAATTGTGTACTCAGGGTCCCAGTTACACCCAAAAATAGCAAAAATATAAAATATAAAGAGAAACATTATATAAGGATCTAAGATATAAACTAAGATACTGTATACGCTAAATAAATGCCAAACAGTATGCTAAAAGATCTAAGATATACACTAAACACTAATAAAGCGAAACTATATGGCATAACAACAGCAGCCTGAACATTTTAGAGCTCTTCATGCTTCCTTCTGCTGATGAGCTTTGTGGAGATGCTGATTTGATTTTCCAACAGGACTTGGCATCTGTCCACACTGCCAAAGGCACCAAGAGCTGGCTGTAATATCGTAATTTTCTGAGACACTGAATTTTGGTGTTTCATTGCTGTATTTGTAAGCCACGCTCATCAAAAAATATTACAAGAAATAAAGGCTTCAAACATTTCACTCTATGTGTAATGGATCTATCTAATATATGAGGTTCACTTTCTGAAATGACCGATTAGGAAAATATAACTTTTTCACATATTCTAATTTCTTTATTTGCTCCTGTAAAACTGACCGGAAAGACGAGTGAAATGTTAGGCCTCCGATTCATCGTTACGATCAAGATTAGGTGGGTACAAATAATTAATTCACGAGTAGCTGATACATTTATGTTGTGAAAATAACTATATGCAATAAAACCACTGTGAATAAACAACCACATCCTGTTACATAGAAGCTTAGACAAAAAAACCTAACTTGTTTCTTTAAATGTTTGTATTTTTGTAATAAAAAGATTGCAGAATATTCCAAATTATGAATGTTTTTGGAAATTAACTTTGTAATAAAGCTTAACAGAGGTTCTTCACGTAGCACTCAGCTTTGCTCTGCCAACGTTCACCATGTTTGTATCAATTTCCACCAGACACAGGCACAACTCTGGCATTTATCGTCCAACACGCTGTCAAGCATCCAAAAAGTATACAAAGATTTTCCCCACATGGTTTTGATAAAACCAGGGGTGAGTTATGGTCTCTAATGCAGTTTACTTGTTCTTTGATCAGCTGTTTATACAAACTACACGCCACTCTCTTTGTTACGGTTGAAAAATGTCTGTTGAAATGATTGCATTGCAAATAAACTACACATCGAAGAACTTCTACTAATAAATAAAGACTGTTAGCTTTTTAATTTTGTGCTGTCCAATGTGGATCATTTTATTTAGAGTGAATGAAGAAGAGAAGAACAAGCGTTTGAATTGTTTCCAGACTGTAAATGAAGATTAAAATCCAGCTCTCACTATGCCAGTGTTTGTACAAGCATTCACAGTTTAGAGTAACTTAAAGATTTGTAGAAATAAATAATACATCTCTGAACAGATGTTCACTGTGTGACAAGAGTGGATTGAAGATCTATTTTTGCCACAATCTTCTTGATCAAATGTAAACAGACTGGGAGTACAAGATTGAGTGAAAAAGACTTGGTTCAGATTTTAATGTCTCACTGTTTCTGTGACACAAGTGCAAATACAATTGTGTAAATGATACAAGAATGATCGTACAATATGATAGGAACTCTGACCGTCTTTTGGACGACTGTACAAACATTTCAATGTATCCCAGTACAATGATAATAATCATTTCAATGTATCCCGGTACAATGATAATAAAGCTTATTCTGATTCTGAAGACTTAATATACATAAGGTGATTTTATCACAGGTGTAAATATATGGAAGTGTAAGCGCCATTCATAGTAAAATATAGTTTAAATCTAATATTTGATTTTGAAACATATTTATGTTTGTTTAGAGTTTGCTTTGAGTGGTTGCCAGATTGTCGGTGCTTCTCGCGGTGGCCATCTTTGAACTCGGTGGTGGACACACCGGGTTATGGAGGCTGTCAAGCTGAAGAAGACTGGGCCTTGTTGGCAGCTGAGGAGTACCGGAAGGCTACGCGGTCCGCAGCCTTGGTTGTTGCCAAGGCAAAAGCTCGGATGTGGGAGGAGTTTGATGAGGCCTTGGATAAAGACACTCGGTTGGCTCTGAAGAGATTCTGGCAAACCATCAGGCAGCTGAGGAGGGTAAAAAAGCACTTTATTAACACTGTTATTTCAGTGACGGTGGGGTCCTGTTGACCTCAACAAGTGATGTCGGTAGATGGAAGGAATGCTTCTTAGACTTTCTCAATCCAACCAGCACATCTTCCATGGAGGAAGTTGAGTCAGGGGACTTTGGGATTGGTCTGTCGATAACCGTGGCTGCAGATGCTGAGGTAGTAAAAAGCTTTGCAATGGCAGGGCTCTGGGGGTGGATGAGATTCATCCTGATTTCCTTAAGGCTCTGGATGTTGAGGGGCTGTCTTGGTTGACATGCCTTTGCAACACTGCGTGTGGCAGTGCCACTGGATTGGCAGACTGGGGTGGTGGTTCCCCTCTTCAAAAAGGGGAACCCGAGGCTGTGGGTGTGCTCCAATTACAAGGGCAGTGTCGCCTCTGTGTTTATAGTTGTCGCACGGCGGCGCATGGCAAAGTGCTGTTCTTTTACGGACCAGCAGGAGGCAGTACCCTCTAAAACCTGTGCATATGTTGCAAGAAAGGTGTAGAAGAAGAAATCTACCGTAGAAGAAGAACTGTTTGAAATCACACAACAAAAACAAATAGCTTTCCGCTCGCGTGCTGAACTGTTGTCTTTATTTGCGGCTTAATGCATGGAGTCAGCGGAGGAGAAAGCGATCACGTGACTTTTGGCGAAAAAACAAAAGAAAAGTCCGACTCCAGATCAGGAATGAAGGAGAATTTAATACATTTTGTGTCACAAAACATTCCTCCATGCGTCGCGACTCCGTCTCCACGACCACAGCGGCGCAAACAGCTGCAGGCTCCGGCGTGAAGAGGGTGAAGGCTGTCGGTGGGGACCTGTCAATCAAATCGTAGCGCCCACCGCGCGCGCAGAGGCTTGCGGAGTTTCAAAAATTCAGAGGTGCACGACACGCGCTAATCCCATGCGCGGGGCCAACGCGCAGGGGCGGGGACTGTGAAATTGCGTCACTTTTGGAGCGCGCACCCTCGCGCGCTGCGCGACGCGTCAAGTATGAATCTAGCTTTAGCCTTCCTGGTAAGGTCTATTCAAGGGTATTGGAGAAGCGAGTCAGATCATTGGTCAAACTTCATATCCAGGAGGAACAATGGTCTGTCTTGGCCATGGAACACTGGACTAGCTCTTTAAATTGGTAAATGGAGCTTACTTATTACTGTATAGCGCTTTCCAGGCCCCTATGAGGGGCCCCAAAGAGCTTCACAGTACCAGCCATCCACCCATTCATACACACATTCATACACAGGTAGCAGTAGACTGCCATGCAAGGCGCCATCCAGTCTAAAGGGCGAGATACACTCGAGCGTCCTCACGATACGCCAATACGCAGCGTACGTACGCCCCGTACGCAGCGTAGCCCCGCGTAGCCCCTCAGGGCAAGTACGCGCAAAAGTATTTTTTTACTACGCATACGCGATTCGCATACGCGATGCGCGGTGTCTGATCTAAACTTCCCCGGCGCCGGACTGTTTTGTATGTTACACAAATGAAATAAATTCCTCTTTTTTATCGCTGATCGGGCCTTTTCTTTTGTTTTTTTGCCTAAAGTCAAGTAACCGCTTCTTCCTCCGTTCACTCGATGAATGAAATGAATGAATTCAGGTCCTACCTGGGTGCGCGATGTTTTATATATTCCCTGGTGGGCTGTGGTGGGCTGTGGGCTGCAGGAAAAGCACTCCGTGCTCAGCTGCTCATATTACAACAAGGAGAACGCGAGCGTTTGGAGCGAAAAACTAGCGGAAGTGACGATCGGAAGTGACGGTACGGAGGAAATGACGTTAGAATTTGGAGCGAAAACACGAGAATCTACGCGAGAACGAAAGCCGAGTGTAGCAGCGGCTCCGTATACGCGCGTATACGTCCGTATACGCGCGTATACGGAGTCTGCTTCAGTGTATCTCGGGCTTTACCGGGACTTTACCCTCACCAGGATCCTGGAACTGTGGGTAACTCAGCTCGTGACAACGGGAGGACCAGGATCATCCTCCGACACCTTCAGCTGTCTGTCCGTGGCGACGAGGAGCTCGGCAGACTGCTGGGAGGAGTGACCATCACTCAGGGAGGAATTCTGCCCGGCATATGGACAGTCCTGCTGCCCAGGAGAACCAGATCTGACAGCAAGCTGGATCTGGGTGGACGGATCGGTATCTGTGGCCAGATTCTTCTGATTCACTGCAGGAGAGCCTTCCTGCCCACAGTTATCAGCATCTATAACAACTTTTGAATTAAAGCAGGATGATAAGCTATGACAACACTTAATTTCCCTTTGGGATTAATAAAGTATTTTTGAATTGAATTGAATCGAATTGAAGGCGTTCTGTATGGGTTCAGAAAAGTGTTAGCAATGATGCCATTACAATAAAATAGTTATTTTCCAAAGTTTTGTATGAAAATATACTTCATACATGTACTCATATTTCAAAATGACAAAAACCAAGAAAAGCTTAGTAACATGCGTACTGTATTTAATAATCACAACAGGCCATTATGAATTGGGAATACATTTTTCAGACAGAAATTTGATCAGCTGCATAATCACCAACTTCTGCAGCAGAAATAAAAATAAATGTCATTTTCATTACCTCAGAAAGATTAATGCATGTCAAACATGTTGAAAATCACCTTTGAAGAGACAAACTGTTTCTGGCGGCATATTGTTTTTATTTTCCAGTCTCTGTTCATTCCATAATCCGTCCCATCTTTTATATAAGTGAACTTCAGAACAGTTACTCAGGGCTCATGTTGGAGTTGTTCTCGCTACAGATGGGATTTGTAATCTCATGCTGTAAACTTGCAACAGGGTTCTGGCTTTTCTTGCCTTGTCTTGTAATGGACTTACTTGAAAAGATTAAAACCAGGGTTTGACTGATCTAATTACATTAAATTAGACTGTATATTTTTTCAACATTCACATCATTAACAAACCACAGAAAACCCAATAGATAACTTCTTTAAAAGCCCCATATAAATATCAGCGTACAGAGATAAGATAACTATAAAAGCCAACCAAGAAAGAAACACTAACAACATTTATTTACTAGAAAGTCTTTTTGAACTCGACTATCTATCAGATGATGAACTCATTTTGTAAGAAAAATTTATTCTTGAGGAATGCTAACAAGATACTAGAAAGGGATTTTTACCATTGTGCTGTATCAACATTACTTTTAATTACACTTTTTTTTAAACATTTTGGAACTAAGGACACTTATTATTGGAGTTTTGCAAAAAGCCATTCTAGGTATTCTAGGTATTCTAGCTGAAAACTAGATTTCAGCTGCTCAGCCATTTATTTTCTTGTGTCACGGTCACATGCTTCGTATGCAGTCACAGACATTGGTTTTTGCAGCTGTCACTGATAATAGCCTGGATGAGTCTGAAACCCCCACCAACACCACCACCCCACCCCACCCACACACAACCCTAAAAGTAGACTAATCGGAACACAAATCATGTTTCCAGAAACTTTCTGCTCATCAGACCTTTGCAGTTATATATATACAGTATATATATATA
>JBBPBX010001470.1:59268-71141 GCA_038048925.1 Garcialebias charrua
ACTCTCACACTCACACCTAGGGTCAATTTAGAGTCACCAATCAGCCTAACAAGCATGTTTTTTGGTCTATATATATATACTGTATACCTCGACTTACGACGTTTCGGGGTTACAACACGTATCTCCATTTAAAAAAAATTGAAATTTTATTTTTTTTTAAGCCGATTTACGCTGTTTCCGGCCAGTTTCTGGCAGTTTCCGGGTTTGCTAGCTGTGGAGGCTACAGCTGCCTGTACTCTCTAAAAAAGCTAAGTCTGGTCCTCTGGACATTCAAAAAACAAAACAAAACTTGTTGGAGCAAGCTGGACAGGCAGAAACTTGCAGCAGCTGTGGAAAAGTAGCTGTTTTATGGACGGCAATTTTACAACGTAAACGAATGGAGAATCCGGAGGAGGGGGGAAGGAACAAGGAAATGGCTTCCCCAGCAGTCCAGAGTAGGAAATTAACTATTTTTTCCCTTCATTATGGCTCTGAAATGTATGTATTTTTTGAAAATTATGTAGGGTACTGTGTTAGGATAGGCTAAGTGCTTGGTAAAATACAGTACTGTACATATAAGGTGCAGTTTGGACGTATGTTTCGAGTTATGTCGAAACTCGACTTACGACGGAGCGTAAGAACGGAACTCCATCGTAACTTGGGGACTACCTGTATATATATATATATATATATATATACAAGCATACAGGTATGTATATATATACATATACTGTACATATATAATACTGTATATATATTAGGGGTACACCGATAAATCGGCCCTGATTTCCTTAATTTTGGGATATCGGCCAATGCTTGCATGAGAAACCGATTTTACAGATTTCTTTAGTTTTAACAACAATTGTCTAAACTTCATTTATATTTCAGAGCACTACCTTGTGACCACTTAAAACAAGTTTGTATTCTTTCTAGAATATTGTTCAAGGGTCTGTTTTTCAACAAAATAAGATTGAAATTTGAAGGCACATTGTGACCTTACAACATCTAACAGTGTTGCTTATAAAACTAAATCGGTATCGGCCAAAATCGGAATCGGCAGGTCAGACTTTGTAGAAATCGGTTATCGGCCAAAAAACTGCAATCGGTGCACCCCTAATATATATGTATGTACTGTAGGTACTGTATGCATATGAAGGTGTTTTAAACCCTTCCCATACTCTTGCAATATTCTAAATAATGTTTCTAAACTCTAAATGCTACAAGAGAACAGAATGTCATGATTTCAGCTCTCTGCTTTGGCTGCTCTTAGCCACCTGCAAGCATTCTTGGCCACACCAACTTCTCCGCTCTGCATGGAGATCAGCTGATCAGCTACAGGAGGAAGCTTTTTCTGCAGTTCTGGGTTGCAAAAACGGTGCAGCAGGTGCTAAATAATTTTAAATAATTTATTTTAAATAAGAATTCCATGCCGATCGTGCGACTCATCCATCAATCAGCCAATTGTGAGTCATGTCAAATCTTATTTTGAAAAACTGTGATAGAGCGAGTCCGCGAAAACCGAACCGTGAAGTAATGAGGGACTACTGTACAACAATTGCAATCTCAAGAGGATATAAAAAATTTAATGTAAAATTAAATTCAAAAGAGAATAAGAATAAAAGACAGGGTTTCTTTGATACAAATTTCTTAGCTAATTTATTAATATTTAAAGTAAAAAAATAAAAATTGTGTAAAGTGCTGTACATTGTGTATACACTATATATATATATATACACAGGGACACAAAAACAATCATGAAGGAAACTGTCCAACAGCAATAATGAAAAACTATGAAAAATTAAAAAAGGACAGTAAAACAATATACCGGTAATCTGTCATATATCTGTGAATTACTGTAACTTAATTTGGGTGATATCTTCATACAACTAGACATACTTTTTGCTTTAAAAAATGAGTAATACCAAAATACTGTAGGTCCAAACGTAAAGTTAACTTTTGTGTAGATTTTGTTGACGTTTTATAGCCAGTATGTATTAAAAACAGGAAGGTAAAAAAACGGATCTTGTTTCAACAAAACCACTTTTAAGATTTCCAAAAGAGACATTGTTTGTCACAACACCATTGGTTATTAAAGCAAAACCACACATAATAATTTTTAAATTAAAAGAAAACATCAGCAGTAAAGTAAGTGTTTCATTTTCTGCACATATGAACATGTTTAAAATAAAACCATCCATGAGTTATTGCTGTCTAGAACATCTGCTCTTATTCAGATGCTGCATTACAAACATATAACTCCAAACAGGCTTAATTTAGGCTTTTTACATTAGTTTAGTTTTATCATTGAAGTCAATTTTGAGACCATCTTTGATATTAATAATTAAATCTGGGTTCTTTACAATGTCTCTCAACTTCTAGAACGAGTGAGTGTAAAAACTTAAGTACACACAAGGACTTTGCTGTAAACACTGTAGGTCCAGATATGTATCAAACTGTCAATAAACCAAATAAAAAAAACTTTTTCAGTGCATTCAAATGATAAGAAAAACATTTACATTAATAAATTGTTTGTGTTTAAACTTGAATTCCAGCCTCCAATAGACTTGCAGTGAGGGGCCCTGAGTCAAGTCTGATCCCTCCCACCCCAGTGTCTGAGACAACCGGCGAGGCGTTGGGGGTCCGGACAGTGAGAGAAGACAGTGATGGGGAGAAAGTAGGCGTCATAGCCGATGGGGTAAGTCCTGTGTTCCTGGCTAAGGGCGAATAAGCATAT
Organism: Garcialebias charrua; assembly: GCA_038048925.1. Lineage (NCBI taxonomy): Eukaryota > Metazoa > Chordata > Actinopteri > Cyprinodontiformes > Rivulidae > Garcialebias > Garcialebias charrua. The sequence continues at coordinate 61,982 of JBBPBX010001470.1, forward strand.
TTTGGATAGGAGGACTTCCTGCTCAGGTTTGGCATTCGTCTTGGCCTTCTTGAAGGAACAGTCCTAATGCCAGGCTGAGCCACTCCAGTTATTAGAGGCGGTGGGTACATCAAACTGCTTGATTCTGCTGCTAAGTCCTCTTGGCCACCTTGAAGTTCCTCGTCAGGGAGCATACTTATGTCGGTGAATACAGAAGCCAGAGCTTGGAAGCGTGGTTCCCAGTCTAAAAGGTAGTCCCAGTGGTAGCTGCCTTGCAGCTGCTCCTCAAGATAAAACAATGAAGACAGAGAGTCTGCACGAGCTAGGGCTTCAGAAAGTGGTGCATACCCTTTTGTCCCCATGCTCTCCTCTAAATCTTTCACTCGAAGTATTGCAGGAAGTAATCCTTCCCCACCTCCCTCCTCTTTGAAATGGTGGAGACTTTCTATGCTGGACATTCCTGTGGCTAAACTTTTATTAAATGATATAATGGGTTCCGATTCTAAATTGACAGAGTGGCAGGAAATATCTCCTGGTAAGGGAAAGTTTGGATTTTCTGTGGTCTGTTTGTCAAACTTGTCTTCTTTACAGCAGGGGTACTCATTAATCCATTTGATTTCCTGATCTTCAGCTGTCTCTCCTTCTGCTGACCCACGACCACTAGAGTCCGAGTGACTGTACTGGTTTAAGTGTTCCCTCTTTGTAGTCAAGAAGCTGCCCTGTGTTAAATCTTGCAAAGATATAGTGCTTTGCATTTGTCCATTAGATTCATCAAATGAGCCACTACTATGGTTCACATGTGGAACAATAGCAACATTATTTCCAAGGGTAGATTCTTTACCTTTAAATTTGAAAACCAAACCCACAAAAATGACGAGGACAAAAAGGAACAAGAGCAGTGCGACACTCAAACTAAGCACGTGTGACTCAAGTTGAACCCCGATAAGTGCTTCAGATGACCTGGAAATATTTACAAAAACAAGGCAAGTTGTAGTCCTGGAACCCAATTTGGGACTTCCTGCAGACACAATCAGTTCTACCATGCCCCCCTGGCTGGTATAGCTGCCTCTCCTGTGATATTTAGGACCTGACACAAAGATGGCACCGATTGTTTTGTTAATTGAGAAAAAAGGCACTGAATTTAGGAGTGAGTACTCTACCAGTCCGTCCACCCCTCCATCATGGTCCATCGCCATCACATAACCAATAGTTTCACCAGTCTCAACATTTTCTGGAAGGAGGAAGTTGTACTGCTTCTGAGTGAAGATGGGACTGAACTCATCCACTCCCTTAATGCTCATCTGAACTCTCACTGTCGCTGTTTTGTCACCTTTGTCTCTGGACTCCACTACAAAGCAGTACTCGCTCTCCCGTTCATAATCAAAGGTTTGTCTGGTGTGGATATCTCCTGTAAGGGGGTCAATGGCAAAAGCCTCCTTCCTCTCTGGGTTGCCACTTCCATAGTCCATGAAGCAAGAGGACAGAATAGAATAGGTAAGCTGGCCATATGGACCTATATCCTTGTCAACAGCATGAACAGAACATGTATGAGTAAAAGCTGGGAGGTTTTCAAGCACTGAACAGTTCACTGTAGGGAACATGAAGTATGGAGTGTTGTCATTCTCATCCAAGACTTCAATGAAGACAACTGTAAAAGCCATTTTATGGTTTTCAGATGCATCACCTCCATCTGAAGCTCTGATGGTCAGGGTGTACTTTAAGTCCTGCTCATAGTCAAGTGAATGGTTGATTACCAAAACACCTGACTGAGAGTCAAGTTTGAAGTTACTTTTTCCATTTCCAGAGACAATATCATATCGCACGAGGCCGTAGATTCCAAGATCAGGATCCTGAGCACTGACCTGGACCAGAGTGGTACCTATCTGGCTGTTTTCACTCACTTGTGTGTGGTACTCAGTGCTGGAGAAAATAGGGCAGTTGTCATTGCAGTCTGCAACGGTCACTTTGATGACGGCCGAGCTGTTCAGTGGAGACGTTCCTCTATCAGAAACAGTAATTGTTAGTTCATAGCTCTCAGTTGTCTCACGGTCTAAAGGTTGACACAACACAAGCCTTCCTACATTTGCCATTCGATTTTCAATTAGCATCATTTTCACTTCCAAACAGAATTGTTTTCCCTCATTGCCACTGACGATCTCATAGTCCAGATGGGTATTTTTGGGGCTCCAGTCTCTGTCCTCTGCAGAAAGAGTGAGTAGGGTGCTGTCAGTGGGTGTGTCCTCGGGGACAGAAAGAGTGTAGACATCTTGATGAAACAAAGGTTCATGGTCATTGTAGTCCAGAATGTGGATGTTGACGGATGTGACAGTGGAGAGCACAGGATCGCCTCCATCTCTTGCCTCAACCAGTAGATGGATCGGGTTGCCATTTGCAATGTCCTTCATGGGCTTGTTGGTGAAAACAGCACCTGCAATACCAAAATATGTATGAGTTACCTGATTCCAATAAGACTGCTGTGGAAATAAATCTGAATCTGGTTGGCTGTATAAGACTGATGGTTGAAGGAACCCTTAACAATAAGGACCCTACAGACAAGTTACTGTTTGGGGCCCAATTTTAAATTCATGACAATGACAAGTTTTCCATTCTTGCCAGACACTTGTACAGTTTTAAATCCCTTCTCTTTGAACATTAATCAAACTTCTGTTTTGCTGGCGGAAATTACAGTTATTTCTGTATTACAAGTTATTATTTCAAAATTTCTTTTTCGTAAAAATAATAACTGTAACACATGCTTGCATGCTCCAAGAGCCCTGCATCAAGCCTGTCATAGTCTGTACATATCTCAGTACAACATTGCATCCTCTGTAAATCTTTTTTAAATGAATTCCATATGTGGACTGCAAGAGTAATTTTCTTGTTGGATGGCATCAAAGAGTTTCCTCAACCAATTTTTTTTCCACTTCAGATTTTGTACACGATGATCATATGCCTCCTGAAGCAGTATCATCCACTGAGAAATATATAAATATGGAATAAATTAATTAAAAAATGAAATTACTGCACCAAATAAAGTATTAGATTCCATGTTGGATGTTAATCAGGAATGTTTAGATATCATCCATGCAAATTTCCTTTGGAAATTTAATTCGATATACAGGGGAAATCATAATTATCCTAAAAATGGTATGATCAAATTTTCCTCCACATATCAGTTTTAGGGTTCAAACATAAAGGGAGACAACGAATCACTCCTAATTGACAAAGATGAACCAGACTGAGGAGAGACTGTTAGGTTTCAGTCTTGCAGCAATCTTATTTTTGTGGCTTTGAGATAACAGAACAGATATGGCTTTTGCTACATCCCATTGACTTCTCATGTGTTTTCATTTTTTCCGTCTGCTGATTTCCTCAAAACTTTAAAACATAAACAATGTGAAAAGTTCTTCTGCAGATGTTTAATTTCTGAATAACGTGTGATGCTGAATATTGACCTGCTCAAGCTGCAGTTTTTTCAGTGTCCTTTCAATGAGGCTTGAGATATTGAAGCATTGTAAAGACCTATCGTATTTGTGGCATTTGGTAGTGTTCTCCTGGCAAATGAATTGCCCTGTTACACAGTGGTGTAGTCTACATTTTTGTAGTGGGTATACTGTGCTTAGAAACCAAAGTACACCAGTTAGTACAATGTAATCATCAATCTATTTTTAAGCATATTGAACATTTCCAATTTTCTCTTATAATTATATTTGAATAAATGCACAACAAACTTTGTACAATAGTTGGCTTTGTATTAAAAATATGTTATAGAATTTATAAAACAGTCTAAAAGCAAAACATATTCAAGTACTACTGTAAATAGTAAGTACAGAATTGTACAATAATATGATGGAGAAGTGAATGTAATAAACAAACACTGCATACAGAGATAGATTGTTACGGAAGCGTTTAACTGCCTTTTAACGTATCAGTGACATATGTTACATATCATTGGGCACTTTTACATGGGTGTAATGAAATTCTTAAGCTTTTCTATTGGGTATACTCTGCATACCGATGTATCACGTAGACTACACCATTGAGGCTTAAACATACCCCAAAACTTATCAAATTTTACTTAAAGACCGTGTAAAGTAAAATTAAATTTGTGTTTTGAGTTTGTCACACGGCATAAATATGTGTTATTAATCACTCATATAAATCTGACTGATTAAAAACATTGTTTACCTTATAAAATTAAGTCTCAAATATAAGGAAAATACATGATTTTCCCAGTGTCTGGAACGGTGGGGGCGTGTCAGCGCGTGGGTGTGGTTTCAGAGCAGTTCTGCAGCTCAGAGCGAGTAGGAGGAGACAGATCCAGATGAGTTGATAAGATTCAGTGATTCCAGGTAGTCAACGGTGTGGTGCAGGATTTTTTGTCTCAGTTTGTCTTTGTTTACCTGGACGATATCCTGATCTTCTCGAAGGACCCTCAACAACACACACGACATGTTCAGGCTGTTCTCCAGCGGCTGCTAGAGAACCAACTATTCGTCAAAGCTGAGAAGTCTCTCGCTCAGAGCTGAACTGTGTGTGGAGGAGGAAGCAGGTTCATCAGTAAACCTGCTCTGTTTGCTCCTTTTTCCAAGAGTTACGCTGTTTTTAGTGCACAAACAACTCTGGTTTTATTTTTAAAGTTGAGGACGCAACTATAATTCATAACTCCGCTGTTATGTGTTTAGAAGATGAGCGGACTCGCTGCACCGGTCCGACCCGACACATCGCATGCGGGGGCTGTGTTGGTGATTAAAATAAAGAGTAATCACGTTGATAACTAAGTATGCAATGGACCTGTCGCATTTTCTTAGCAAAAAAGGAGCTTGTGAACTTGTAGGGCACAGGCTTAGCAATAAAAAAAAGAAAGAAAGAAAAGAAACAGGAAAGGCGGCGGCGGTGTCCGGAGGCTGAGGAGGGAGACGGTCAGTAGCAGGTGCCCTGACCATTAAAACATCCAGGGAAGATGCAGGAACGAGGCATAATTGATTAGCTAGCTAACAATGAACAAAATATCTATGCTATTGCTATCTGATGCTATCTGCGAGTCGCGAGTGAACGGCTCCACCCATGCGAAGAACAATTTATATGACTGGAGCAGCAGGGGGTAGGGCTATACTAATGAGGACCGCGTGACGAAACGCGGTCCCGTTTAAAACACGCCTAAAAAATCCTGAAACACACATGTCTTTATACACAGTTTCATCTATAACTCCAAAATTAATTGAGCTACAATTTTGAGACTTTTTACTCATTTACAACATTACAATTATCACATTTATAATGTTTATTTAAGAAAATGTTGAAATTCACTTTACACGGTCTTTAAGCATCAGGAATGAGGACGATTGTCATATTATTGGGTTTTAGTGGTTGGGTGTTGTAAACTGGGTTAAAAGCTCCCCCATTTCCAAATTGAACAAAAATGAAATTTGGTACACATTTACCAGTTTCTTGGATGGACGGCCTGAATTCAACGAGACATCGTCCATTGTAGATCAAAGACATGCTTTTTGGCATTTTACACCATAGAAATCTAGGCATGTCGACTTCACACCTTTGTCTGTCTAAAAATGATCAACATCTTATTCTGACTAACAAACACATGCCAGCACATGAACTCATAAACATATGTACAAGATTTGTATCCTTTTTTTCATACCAGTGTCTTGTTGGATGTAGAAGCCTTGAAGAAGAGAAGAGAGTAGTCTGTAGCTGATATTTCCATTGAGTCCCGAGTCCTTGTCTGTAGCAGCGAGTGCCACAACTAACACGTCTTCTGTGACCAGCTCTGACAGCTCCACCTTAAAGAGAAAACAAATGATTTAGCTTGCTGCAAAAACGCAACATACCATCATGGTAAAAGTTTGAACATTTTAATATTCTGAGGCCATAAAATCAGTATCTTATAATAGATAATCTGGACTTATCCAAGTATTACAATTCCCTAAAACAAACTTTTTCAGATAAACAACAGTAAATACATTACATTTTCCTATTCATTTTATTTTATTTTACCAAAACTAAGTCACAATGCAAAAGCAGTGCTATATTCTTTTTAACTTTTCTTTTTTAAGAGTGAGAGAAAAATATTGCTCTACCATTTAACATTCTAGTAATAATTATGAAGTTGTAGATCAATAGAAGTGTAAAAACCTAAAAACTACATTTTATCAATCTTCTATTCATTCTGGAGGATAAATATTATTTGTACCTGATAGGAGGCCTGTGTGAAGACAGGAGCGTTGTCGTTGACATCAACTACATGAACTTTAACCTCTCCGGTGGTCTGATGGAGCGAGTCGGACCCCCACACTGTTAGAGTGTACTCTGTTTTTAACTCAAAGTCCAAAGCCCGAGTCAGGGTAATTGCTCCGGTGTAGCGGTCAATAGCAAAGGCATCGCTGGTGCTGCTGTTATCTGAAAAGCTGTAGGTGATGGTTGAGCCCAGGTCCACATCATTCGCAGTCACCTGAGTGACAAGATACCCCGCTGGTAGATCTGGGGAGAGAATGACTGTGCTTTTAAAGGTGAAATTAACTCCATTTGAAATATTGTTCAAAAGCAAATGTTGCTTTATTTAGATTTTGTCAAAAAGCTCGGAAAGCAGGGATGTGAGCGGGTTTAGACTTACTTTCAGCTATGAACACAGGCTCCATGGGGGGAATGACAGGGCTATTGTCATTGATGTCCACCACTTGGACCCTAACGACAGCAGTACTGGTGAGAGATGGTTTGCCCTTGTCTGCAGCCTTCAGAACCAGCCTAAGATAGAAAAACAGCAAAAATATGGTGCTGTTCATCCATCTATATATCTATATCTACATCTATATCCATATTTCACAGATGGATTTTTATAGCTATATGACAGAAGAACATGTGCAAGCTCAACTCCTATACTTTCTAGTGCCTAACAGATCTTCAGTTGTAACTGCAACAGAAGTACAGTATATTTTATTTTGCTCTGATTGTAGTCAGATGACTTATTCCTGAAGAAAAGATGAAAAGAGCATGGTCTACTAGATTAGGATCAAAAACATATTTTATACATATGAAGTCTGTAAAACTCTTCATGCTTATTTGCAGTGTATAGATTATATTATACACACCGGATTTAGCAATTTATCAATCCTATTTTTAAGAGCCAAGAAAAAGTCATTACAAACTGTGGTGAAATAGGAACCAAATGGGGGAAAAAGTTTTAGGAAGCAGTCATACGAAGAAAGAACCAATTTAATAACAGAACAGAGAAGACCATAACCGAGAAAGAAGATGTCAAGAGTTCGACAAAGAACAATAGGAACCGACCGTATGCTGAGGGAAGTAAGAATGAATGTAAAGCAGGTGTGGCAGAGGAAGCCGAAATTGAAATTTCCAGACCTTACAAATACCCACACAAGAAGTAAAGCTAACTAGAACACAATAAAATGAGCTAATTTTATGAGAAAAAGCTGAAAGTGCAGGAGGCACAAAAAAACAAATCTGAATATCAATCCATGGCACCAAAAGACAAAAAGGCAAATCAAAGTTCACTGACTGTGACAAAGAAACAACACTTTCTAAAGACAAAGAACAAGTCAACAATCCAACACAAGGTTTTACATACACTGTTTATACTCATGATGAACATTTCAGGACAGTGGGAGGAAGACGAAGCATGTTTTACTGAATGTTAGCCTCTCAGGTTCAGCTAAGCTTCTGATTGTTCACCGAGAGAGAAGTTTGACAAACCAAATTCAGATTTCTCCAATTATTCTTGTAGCAGATATGAAAAAACAACAACTTTATCTCAGTTACAGAGCTAATTCCCCAAAAAACTGACAAAGCATTTTCCCTTTTCTACAAGCTTTGAAGAGCAGTACAGAACATGGGACCATAAAGTTAAAACTTGTCTCATGACTGCTCATAATCTTACAGTTGACTGAGCGCAGAAAGACGGGCACTGGTCTGCTGGTCTCAAAATGACCTGACACATAAACATCAACAGCAAAACTTATTACAACAAATATCTCGGGACAATCATAGACGATAAATTAAACTTTGAAACCAATTTTGACAAGGTGTGTAAAAAGGCCCACCAGCGCCTTTATTGTCTAAGGAAACTCAACCAATTTAATATTGACCGAACCATAATGACCATGTTTTACCGTGCTTTTATTGAATCAGTTTTATCCTTTTCCTTGGTGTCATGGTTTGGTCACACTACACTGAGAGGAAAGAATTCCCTTCAGCAGATTGTTAAGCTGTCATCTAAACTGACCGGAGGAACCCTAACCTCAGTAACATCCATGTATGTTAGTCAGGTACAGAGGATAGCTTCTTCTGTTTTAAAAGATGTCCTTCATCCCCTGTACGGAGAGTTTCAGCTTCTTCCCTCTGGTCGGAGGTTTTTAGTCCCTAAATGTAGGACAACACGTTTTAAAAATAGCTTTGTTCCCACTGCTGTTACTGAAATGAACAAACTGAAATAACGTTGAAGCTTTTAGTGGTTAAATGTTTTGTTTTTTTTTTAAATATGATTTGGGGAATCTTAACACCGTTATGTGCAACATTATCTGTTTATGGTTTCTTTGAAGTGTTTTTGCTAAATGTTTTTACTCTGTTTTTATTTGTGTGGGCGCATGGATGTATGCTTTGTACCACTGCAAATCAAATTTACCCTTGGGTATAAATAAAGTAACCTAACCTAACCTAACAGGTTACAATACCTGAAAGTACAAGGTAACAAGTCACTTCATAATACAGCCCAGTCCATCCATCCATCCATCCATCCATTTTCTTCCGCTTATCCGGGGTCGGGTCGCGGGGGTAGCAGCCTAAGTAGGGAGGCCCAGACTTCCCTCTCCCCAGCCACTTGGAGCAGCTCCTCTGGGGGAATCCCAAGGCGTTCCCAGGCCAGCCGAGAAACATAGTCCCTCCAGCGTATCCTGGGTCTTCCTCTGGGTCTCCTCCCGGTGGGACATGCCCGGAACACCTCACCAGGGTAATACAGCCCAGTCTCCAAAGATAACAGGTACATACTAGGTATGTACCCAGTAGATACCAGGTAAGTACTAGGTATGTATGAGGTAAGCACCACAAATGTACCTAGTACATACCCTGCAAGAACAGGCCATAAAATCTCTTCATAATATAGCTCAGTTCCTGTGTGGTACCAGTTATATACATTACTCAGCATCTGGCT
>JBBPBX010001470.1:91477-102575 GCA_038048925.1 Garcialebias charrua
TTCCCTCTCCCCAGCCACTTGGAGCAGCTCCTCTGGGGGAATCCCAAGGCGTTCCCAGGCCAGCCGAGAAACATAGTCCCTCCAGCGTGTCCTGGGTCTTCCTCTGGGCCTCCTCCCGGTGGGACATGCCCGGAACACCTCCCCAGGGAGGCGTCCAGGAGGCATCCTAACCAGATGCCCGAGCCACCTCAACTGGCTCCTCTCGATGTGGAGAAGCAGCGGCTCTACTCCGAGTCCCTCCCGGATGACTGAGCTTCTCACCCTATCTCTAAGGGAGAGTCCAGACACCCTGCGGAGAAAACTCATTTCAGCCGCTTGTATCCGAGATCTCGTTCTTTCGGTCACAACCCAAAGCTCATGACCATAGATGAGGGTGGGAACGTAGATCGATCGGTAAATTGAGAGCTTTGCCTTTCGACTCAGCTCTCTCTTCACCACGACAGACCGGTACAGCGCCCGCTTCACTGCGGACGCTGCACCTATCCGCCTATCGATCTCACGCTCCAGTTTTCCCTCATTCGTGAACAAGACCCCGAGATACTTAAACTCCTCCACTTGGGGCAGGACCTCATCCCCGACCCGGAGAGGGCATGCTACCCTTTTCCGGCTCAAGACCATGGCCTCGGATTTGGAGGAACTGATCCTCATCCCGGCCGCATCACACTCGGCTGCAAACCGCTCCAGCGAAAGCTGTAGATCACGATCTGATGAAGCCAACAGGACCACATCATCTGCAAAAAACAGAGAAGCGATTCTAAGGCCACCAAAACGGATCCTCTCAACACCTTGGCTGCGCCTAGAAATTCTGTCCATAAAAGTTATGAACAGAATCGGTGACAAAGGGCAACCTTGGCGGAGTCCAACTCTCACTGGAAACGAGCCTGACTTACTGCCGGCAATGCGGACCAAGCTCTGACACCGGTCGTACAGGGACCTAACAGCCCATATCAATGGGCCTGGTACCCCATACTCCCGGAGTACCCCCCACAGAACCCCCCGAGGGACGCGGTCGAATGCCTTTTCCAAGTCCACAAAGCACATGTAAACTGGTTGGGCAAACTCCCATGCGCCCTCCAAGACCCTGCTGAGGGTGTAGAGCTGGTCCAGTGTTCCACGACCAGCATGAAAACCACACTGCTCCTCCTGAATCCGAGGTTCGACTATCCGACTATCCGATTCAGGGGTTCTGGAGAGGAGGGTCCGTCAGATAGTACTGTACTGTACATGTATTCTTTTATTAAAAAAATAAAATAAAATTATGAGATGCATATTCGTAAGTCCGGAACCTCGTATGTCGATGTGCTCGTAAGTCGGGGACTACCTGTATATTGTTTCTTCTTCTTCTTTTGGCTGCTCCCTTCTTCAGGGGTCGCCACAGTGAACTAACTCGCACGAATAATAATAATAATAATACATTTTATTTTTAGGCGCCTTTCTTGGCACTCAAGGTCACCTTACATTGTCAATCATAAAAACAGTCACAATATTATATACACAGTAAAAACAAGTAAAATGAATAAAAATAAGACAATGCAGTTACTTGCTATCATAGTGCATAGGCTACTTTAAACAGGTGAGTTTTGAGTTTGATTTGGAAATGTGACAAAGAATTTGTGTCGCGATTCGCGAATGTCAGGTGGGAGTGAGTTCCTGAGCTGGGGAGCAGAGCAGCTGAATGCTCTGCTCCCCATAGTAACAAGACGGGCAATGGGAACAATGAGCTGGATGGAAGAAGAGGATCTGAGGGTACGAGCAGGTGTAGCAATGTGAATGTCTGAAAGGTATGGAGGAGCGAGGTTGTGGACAGCTTTGAATGTAAGGAGGAGTATTTTGTAATAGATGCGATATGGGATGGGAAGCCAATGAAGCTGTTGTAAAACAGGTGTGATGTGATGGATTGAGGGGGTCCGTGTAATGATACGGGCAGCTGAATTTTGAACCAGTTGTAATTTATGGAGGGTTTTCTGAGATAGGCCAAAAAGAAGAGAATTACAATAATCTAAACGAGAGGTGACCAGACTGTGGACCAGAACAGCAGTGGAGTGAGGGAAGGACAAAGACGATTTATATTTTGAAGATGAAAGTAGGCTGACCGAGTGATATTATTGACATGGGAGGAGAAGGAGAGGGTGCTATCAAGGATGACACCCAGACTCTTAACCTGATGGGAGGGAAAGATGGAAGAGTTATCAACCGGAATGGAGAAGCTATGAAGTTTATTTATGAAGTTTATTTAGTATTGATTTAGTGCCAATTAAAAGAAGTTCTGTTTTACTACAATTTAGTTTAAGAAAGTTTAAAGTGAACCAGTGTTTTATTTCAAGCAGACAATCAGTGAGGGACGAAGGTGGAAGTGTAGAATTAGGTTTGGTTGAGAGATAGAGTTGGGTGTCATCTGCGTAGTGGACAAAGACTTTGGCAATGGTTTTACGCCAGATGCCCTTCCTGATGCAACCACAGACCACAGAGCTGTGTGGAGCTGCCAACTAGGGTGTCTGGAGGAGCAGATGGTGGGGGTTAAGGGCCTTGCTCAAAGGCCCAGCAAATGAGGGTGGAGGCAGGTGTTTGGCCTTTACCATCCACATTTTGATGTTGTCGGTCCGTAGAGTTGAACCGGCGACCTTCCTTTCGCAGGCCCACCTTCTCTAACCTATGTGCCACTGTGCTCAACCCTATATATAGGTAGATCTTAGATATTTTAGCGTACCGTTGGGTGTTCATTGAGCGTCTTAGTTGATATCTTAGATCCTTGTTTACTGTTTCTTTTTACACTTTGTATTTTTGCTGTTATTGGATGTAACTGGGACCCTGTGTACACAGTTTCATTCCACCTCATGTACCACATACGAATGACAATAAAGAACCTTGAATCCTTGAATAACACCCACTACAGTATAGGTCATTGTTTATCTTATGGTCCTGTAACTCAGAATAAGCTCCACTAATCAAGGTTTGAATTTCATTTAAATAAATGTTGTAATTTAAATAGTACATTTGTGTTGTTAGTTTGTGAAAAACTACTTGCCTAGTCATATTTTTCAGGATTAAAAAGATAATTACTTTTCCTTGGAAAGTAAGTGAGTAAACTTTATTCATAGCAAATCTCAAAGATGAAATCACAAAGTGCTTCACAGACATTCAAACTTTATTTATACTGTACAGGTTAGTCTCACTGAGCCTCTAGGACTCATTTACAAGAGAGACCCGTTTTTAACAAAGAATGATGACAACAGTAGACAACAGCAGATAATCTTAAAAGAAGGCATATAAATTGAAATAAAAAAATAAAATAAATGGAAGAAAATGATGTTAAAAAACAGCTACATTATAGGCAATTATATATATATATAATTAAAGCAATATAAAATACTAAAAACAGGACAATGTCTGCAAACGGATGGTGGGAAGCCCCTTCATTTTGACGATGATGTTTGCTAACAACCAGTGTATCATAAAACCATCTCGACCGTGGAGATGAGTGATAAATTGTCCCTAGGTGTGAGTAAGAGAGTGAATGGTTGTTTGTCTCATTTGTCTTTATGTGTCCCTGTGATGGACTGGAGGCCTGTCCAGGGTGTCCCTCATGGGCACCAGCAACAAACAAACAAACAACAATACAGGTAGTCCTCGGGTTACGACGGTCTCGAGTTACGACGTTTCGTGGTTACGTCACGCATCTCCATTAAAATATATATATTTTGAATTTTTTTATTTTGAAAGCCAAGTTCCGAGTTCCTTCCGGTTTTGACGGCAGAAGCAGTAGCTTGACAGCGGAAAAACACAGAAAGACCCGCTCTGGACGGAGCTTCACTGCAGAATCAGCAAAGCAGTGGACAGTACAGGCGGAGATTTAACGCACTGGACAGAGGTTGACGGCGGTTTTACAACGGAATACGGCAGATGGACCGAGCTGACGGCGGTTTTATGTCGTAAAAAAATATTGGATGGACGGAGGTAGGCTACCGTACAGCAAGCTACTGTAGTTAGCCAGCTAGCTCCCTTTATGTGAATGGAGCGTGCTAGGTAGGAGGGAGACGATTCAACTTGCTCCTTCGTCTTTAAAAACTGTGTTAGGATAGGCTAAGTGCTTGGTGACTGTACAGTACTGTACATTTTTTTTGTATGTTCCGACTTACATCGAAATTCGCTTTACGCCGCCGCGTAGGAACGGAACTCCATCGTAAGTTGAGGACTACCTTTACTTTAGGTATAATACTGTAGATTCAAAAATAAGCCTTTGAGAATGTTAAATGCTTGTGTAGCTCTTTCTTTGCTGCACAGCTACCATGCAACCTCATAATCAGAGTATTCTGGGGGCACAACTGCAAATTTAGAGCGCCACACAAACTGTCAACAAAATACATTTTTTTTTAAAGTGCACAACAATAACACTTTTCCATCGTGCATTGAACCATCCAACATTTCTGTTTTACAAACGTCCAGTTTTATTTGGAGATCTTTTTTTTTAAATTCCTTCTCCATTGGGCATTGCATTGTAAAAGCAATGCAACTCATAAATGTAGCTCAGTGGAGCAACTAACAAGTCCTCTTTGGTGCGTTATTGTGAAAAGCTGAACACGTGCAAACAGTTGCCACTTTGATGAGGAGTAAAGAAGGAACAGTGGCGCTGAGTCGCCCTACATTATTCCTCTGCTCGATCTTGGATTTATGTACATAATGATGCTGAGCAGCATCACTCCTCTGTGTCTGTGAGCCAATGCATTTTAGTCTGGTGTTTTGTGGATGCACATGGAACAAGCCTCAGGCAGGGCATATTAAACCTTCAGTCGTGCTGAGAGAAGGAAAAGACCTATAGTTATCCTAATTTCTATGAGGAGACATCACTGCACAAACACTCAATAACTGGCCTCACATTAACTAAACACACTCTTTTTTTTTTTTTTTTAAAGCTGGGGGCTTTTCCAACCTCAAACATCCAGTGAACACCATACCCTTATTGCACGCTTTAGTATTTCTTGTTAGTTTGTTCTTTGTTTTGTAGCGAGTGTTCTTCTCATCCTGAGCATTTCATTGTACAGTACTGTTAACCTTGTGTTAACCTTGCATATGACAAACACAACTTGAAAAAAAAAAAGACATTTACAAAGTTCTGCTTAAAATTTGCGTAAGAATGTCAACGCTTCTGTGACACAAGGGGGTTTTGCACATAATCAAAAAAGAAAACATGATTACCGGTACCTTTCACTCTTGTGTTGAGTTAGGTTTTCCTTACTGCTTTACTTTGCCAACCTGGGTGGTGATGAAACAGTGTCAGGTTTTAGGGGTCCAACCAAAACACTGATGTGCTCCAACCTTGTACTATCACGTTTCAGGTTAGTTTTAACCCCAAATTAGGAAAACTGACAAGAGTCCAACCCACAGATAAAAAGGTAAGGATAATTTATTGTTTGAGGAGTGGTACTTACATATGAGGATCTGAAAAGAAGAGTGACAGAAGGTCAGTATAAGGATCTGTCAGAATCAAGAGGCCTCCAATAATAACATGTTTCTTTTGTCTAACAGATCTTGATGCAGAGAGCAGCTTGGAGAGGAAGGTGGACATCCCAGGTAAGTGGTGATACAGGTATGAGATTTGTAGAAGAGTGGCAGGATGGAAACCAAGAAAACTTATCCAGTGTCAATGGCTATTGTTGGTCACAGGTGATTCTGGATCAGGGGTGCCCAAAGTAGGGCCTGCGGGCCAAAGTTGGCCAGCCAAGCCATTTGATTTGGCCCGCCAAACTGTCCTCATTACTTTATTAAAATGTACTTTGACGAATCAATGCGTTTGCACTCAGTCATTCCAAGTTTAATGTTAGATGGAAAGTTGGCCCAATGACTACTGTAATGACACTACACAGCTAGAGTGACTAATTTGTAGGGGTGCAGGAAAAAAAAATCGATTTTTTTAAAGAATCTAGATTCTTAGTCCTGGCGATTCAGAATCGATTCTAAAAGCCCCAAAATTGATTATTATTATTATTATAATTATTATAATATATTTTTTTTACATTAAAACCCAAAAGATAAAGAAAATGAAACCATATCTCATAGTATATGAAATAATACATAAAATGAAAGGTGGCAGAAAGAAGAAATCTGACCCGAACCAGTGACCTCCAGGACCCGATAAATGGTAAATGGAGCTTACTTAT
Source organism: Garcialebias charrua (assembly GCA_038048925.1). Taxonomy (NCBI): domain Eukaryota; kingdom Metazoa; phylum Chordata; class Actinopteri; order Cyprinodontiformes; family Rivulidae; genus Garcialebias; species Garcialebias charrua. The sequence continues at coordinate 97,633 of JBBPBX010001470.1, forward strand.
ATAGCGCCTTCCAGCCCTCTATGAGGGGCCCCAAAGCGCTTCACAGTACCAGCCATCCACCCATTCATACACACATTCATACACCGGTAGCGGTAGGCTGCCATGTCCTACCGGGAGCAACTCGGGGTTAAGTGTCTTGCCCAGGGACACAACGACACATGGTGTGGGAAATCGAGATTCAAACCTCCAACCTTCCGATCGGGGGACGACTGCCACTACCACTGTGCCACGGCCACCCCATAAGGATAAAGCAGGTAAAGATGATGGATAGATGGCTTTTGTTGAAAAGATTTACCAAACAAATCTTTTAAACAAAATCCATCCATACACATTTGAAACATGGATGAATCCAATATGATTTTGCAGTCCATTTTATTTTGAGTTAAATGTTTAGGCTGAAATCTTTGTTTACGTTTGTATTTTGAATTATTTGTGATGGACTGGAGACATGTCCAGGGTGTCCCCTGCCTCTCGCACAGTGACTGCTGGATATAGGCACCAGTGACCTCCGGGACCCGATTAAAGCTGCTGCATTCTATTCATATACCCATCTGCTCACAATTCAGCCTGCTGTATTTATACTGTATTATTTGACATTATTAATGTTTGCTACAAGCATACATTATTGTTTTAAATAAATGTTTTATTTGTTTACATTTGTGTTTAATCTTTTCATGATTTCAATTGAAAATTGTTTCAGAATCGAAAATCGATTCTGAATCGAAAATCGATTCTGAATCAAAAATCGATTCTGAATCGAAAATCGATTCTGAATCGAAAATCGATTCTGAATCGAAAATCGATTCTGAATCAAAAATCGATTCTGAATCGAAAATCGATCCTGGAATGAAAATCGTTTTAGAATCGAAAATCTATTTTTAATTGAATCGGCGCATCAAAAATCGGAATCGAATCGATTCTCCAGACACTGAGAGATTCGCACCTCTACTAGTGGGGCGGCCGTGGCGTAGTGGTAATGGCAGTCGTCCCCCGATCGGAAGGTTGGAGGTTCGAATCCCAGTTCCCCACACCATGTGTCGTTGTGTCCCTGGGCAAGACACTTAACCCCGAGTTGCTCCCGGTAGGACTGGATGGCATCTTGCATGGCAGTCTGCCGCTACCAGTGTATGAATGGGTGGATGGTTGGTATTGTAAAGTGCTTTGGGGCCCCTCATAAGGGGCTGGAAATCGCTATATAAATAAGCTCCATTTACTAATCTGTGCATTCGTTTTTTTTTTATTGTTTTTTTTATAATTGATATTTTATTTTGACAGACTTCATACTGTCTCTCGGCAGCTTCTTGCAGCTGAATAACATTTCCTTTGACAAAGCTGAGCATCATGTAGGAGCTCATCACACACGCTTCTTGAGCCCCCTAAATTTTAACGCATCTTTGAAAAATTAAGAAACCATCATTAGGATTTTGTAAGTAAACTGTTTTCAAACCTTAGATTCACCAAAATATTGAATAAATGTTGAATAAATATGGAATAAATGACAACAATCTCAAACGAGCCAGTAAAATCTATCATTTTTTTGCACAAGTCATGCCACCTGTCAATCAATCCTGAGTCACTGAAAGAACTCTGTCTAACTATGCAATAAAATCCCTGAGGCACGTCGGCAACTGACCAGTCAGCGACCTCAATTTGTCCTGAAGTGAACGTCCCTTATACCTGCAGAGCTGCAGGGGTGTTATAAGAACGCTTTGCAGTCAGAGATTTCTATAATAACAGAGTTTACATCTTTCGTTTCATGTTAATCTACTACAATGAACCTTTGTAAAATGCACCAAAATGCAGGAAATGAAAATTTTCTCAGGGAGGATCCACCACCAACGCAGCTTGTTCTGTAATCTTCTTTATAGAGAATGGAAGTATAATAAATAAATGGACTTTACGTAAAGAAGTATTTACATTTCATGTATTGTATAATTGCATTTGGCCCTCAGCCCTCTGATAGATTTTAAATTTGGCCCTTTCAGAGAAAATGTTTGGGCACCCCTGTTCTAGATGTTCAGGAGGTAAGTGGTTCCAGGTAGGGCTCTTCACAAGAGGAAATCACAAGGAGACTCCAAGGGAGGGGAGTTTTCATAAGGAGTAAAACCCAAACACGTCCAGAGGCTTCATTGATCCAGCGTTGAACTGCTGTCCCACTGGTGCTTAAGAACAACAATCCTCATGAGAACTGGATTAGGAGCAGGTGCTGGGGATTGGCCACTCAGGAGCTGCAGAAGCCAGGTAACAGCGAAAAACAACAGCATCTCCACATGTGCTGCCCCATCTGAGAATGCGATGGTTCATATCTTTTGAAGTGGGATTTTGTGGAAAGGCCATGAACAAATAATGTCTTAAATGTTGAACGTAGAGCTTTGAATGATCTAAGTTTGGAGAGAAAGAGTGATCCTGGTTAAATTGACATGCTAGTCCAAGTGGAATCCTTTAGTCTCTGAGCTATACTGTCTAGAACTGGACTGCTCGAGAACAAATTGACCATGTTTCCTCACTCTGCTGCTGTCTTTACTTGCTCTACTCTGCCTGTCTGTCTTTGTAATTATTTCCATCTTTAATGTGTGTTTTTGTCCTTCCAATAGAAAGTACACCTGGATCTGCCATTCTGTGTTTGTTTGTTTGTTTGTTTGTTTGTTTGTTTCTCCGTCCTGTCCTCTCAAACCCCAGCCAGTCGAAGCAGATGGTCGCTCGTCCTGAGCCTGGTTCTGCTGGAGGTTTATTTCTGTTAAAAATGAAGTTTTTCCTTTCCACTGTTGCCTTCGTGCTTGCTCAGGATGGGAGACAACAAGTGAAGCTTCAACACAATCTGCTGGCGTCTTCAGATAGAAAACGTTTACTTGTTGGCTTTTTTAGTGTACGGTATGTGGATGTTTTTGTATAGTGTCCTGAGGAGCTGTATAAATAAACTGAATTGAATTTAAGTGAATCAAGACCAATGTCATTCTTAAAACTGGTGTCTTAAGACAACTTCAAAATCAAAAATTTCATGGCAGATCAGTAAAATCTTATTTAGTAAACCTTTACATCACTGTCAGCTTCACATTATCGGTACACTGTACAGCTCCTCTCTTGGCACCGTGCCACATGCTTTTACTAAATTCACAAAAACACAATTACCGGTACCATGTTTTTTCTGACCCTCTCTGTACTGCTCCATCAACATCTTCAAACCAAAGATGGTGTCCGTGGTGCTCTTTGGTGGCATGAAACCATGCTGTTTAGCTTCCACAGCTCTCTCCCAAATCGTCATAGTGTGACTCATCAACTTAATTCCCTGTACTGTAGTTGCTAAAACTCTGTACATCGTCCTTGTTGTTAACTGGGCACCAGCACACTTCTCCATTACTCTGGGATTTTCTCACTCTCAAAAATGCCATTGAATAATTGAGTCGCAAACCTCCCTGCCATCGCTCCAAGACGTTTCCATACCTTTACTGGTACGGTATGTCAACATGTCCAACTGCCTTCCTATTCACAATCCACTTCAAACCTTTCCAAACTTCTTCCTTTGGCTGTTGCTTGTTCAGGGGTCGCCACAGCGAGTCATCCTCCTCCACCTCACTCTGTCCTCTGCATCCTCTGTCCTCACTCCAGCTACCAACACACCCACTGTCCATCCTCTGAACACGCTCAAACCATCTCTGTCACTTTCAGTTATTCATCCTCACAAATCTACCCACTTCCTGGTCCAATTTCTATGGCCTCTAGCTCTCCCTTCTCTTTCATTTTCTCCATTCATGTGTTCCTTAAAGTACTCCTTCCATCTTCTCTCCTCACTTCTCAGAGCATTACCATTTCTGCCTTTAACAAGCCTAACCCGCCAATACTTCCTTTCCAGCTTGATCCCCTTGTTTCACCAGTCGGTACAAGTCCTTCTCCCCTTCCATAGTGCCCAACCTCTTGTAAAACTCATCACATGTCTTTTCTTTTGCCTTTGCTGCCTCCCTCATTGCCATACGTTCCATCTCATCTATTCTCTTTAGTCCTCTCACTGTCCTGCTTCTTCTTGGCTAACCTCCTCCTTTGAATAACTTCATTTCATTATTCCACCACCAGGTTTCCTTGTCAGCTTGAACAAATATTACATCTGCCAAAAGATAGCTATGTGTCTGACACCAGCGTTTGGCATGTTTCCACAGATGCAATAAAATACAAATAAATGACGTATTGTGCTATTCGTCAAGTATTTTGCCCAGGCATCCCTTGCAAAAGAGATCTGTGATCTCAGAGGAATTTGGTTAATAATAAAATAATAAATATGACATGTTTTTATCCTTAACAGGCTGCCAGTAACAAAGCACCATGGAGCAAGGGTTTCTAAAGTTTGGCTTAGGACGCCACTGTGAGTCATAGACCAAAATAAAGAAATCAAATTAACTTTAAAAAGGTTGCTTATGAAAAATGTAGTCTTACTGTTACAAAGAGAGAAAACAGTGGTCATAGATGGATACAACAATAATATAATAGTTGTTAAGGGTCTTTGTTAAAGGACTTATTAGTAATGTTTGTACACTTCAGTCCACAGAATGCAAATGTTCAGTAAAGTTCAGTTTTGAGGTGGAGGAGGATGACTCGCTCTGGCGACCCCTGAAAAGGGAAAAGCCGAAAGAAGAAGAAGAAGAAGTACACTTCAGTCCACAACAGTCACAAGACTCTGCAGCTAGTTAATGTCTCAAAAGATGAAAAGTTTGGAAGTCACTGACCCAAAGTGTGGCTGTGGTGCAGTGGCTGTCTTGGGACTGGGATGTCACAAGTTCAACTCCCCTCCAAGCCAATCAGTTGTGGTGTTCTTGAGCAAGACACCTAACTGCTCCACTTGTGTGTGTGTGTGTGTGTGTACAATGTGTTTGTTTGTTTGTTTGTTTGTTTGTGTGTTAGAAGAAACTGATCAAGTCAGGATACAGGTATACCTTACAGACATAAATGTCTAT